>PVKA01012180.1:0-58578 GCA_004027165.1 Ctenomys sociabilis
TCCTTCCTTCCTTCCTTCCTTCCTTCCTTCCTTCCTTCCTTCCTTCCTTCCTTTCTTTCTATCTGTATTTAGGACAGGGTCTATAGGGTCTCCCTACAGAGATCATACTCATAGCGATTCTCCTGCTTTCAGCCTCCCAAGTGCTAGAATTACACCACACTCAGTCTCAATCATTGTCTCTGTGCACCCGGGTGTGGGGCCTGCACAGCACACTAGGATCAAACCCCTGGCGCTGCCTAAGCGCCTAAGCAGGCGCTTCCTATGCATTCTTTAGTAGGAAGCACCACAGCATGCTTCCTTTAGGTTTTTATACTAGAAGCACCTGATTTTGAAGACTTCTTCAGGGGTAACACTTCATCTTGGTGTTATGAGGATTTCAGACTTTATGTGCTGAGCATTTAGCACTTTGCCCAGCATAGAGCAAATGCTCCGTTTCACCAGACGTTATTATTATTCCTAGGAACTGTCCTCCACAAGCATGTCTGCGCTCGTCCAGGACTCCGGATACTGAGCGGGAGCCTACACATTGAATAAGCCATTATTGCTGGTCTTCTACTTCAACTGGAGGGCTCAGCTGGATGCAGTTGAATCAGAAAATGAGACATCTGGGTAGAAAGAATAATGAAAACAAATGAGCACATGAAAAAATAAAAGCCGTTTTTACCCTATTTTTCTTTCCTGCCCCGCTACATGGGGGTAGGTCAGAGTGCAAAAAAGCTTAGCTCAGATTTGAATCCATTCTTCTGCAGCTCTTCTGAGATTCTATTTAAGGAAAGAACACTTCAAGAATCTCACCCAGTGACACCGCCCAGCTGCAGACCAATTGTAATGGGATCCAGCATCTAGAACATGCTTGCATGGCCTCACTGTTGCCTGACATCACACACATTTTCATTAAAAATAAACCCGCTTAGATTCCATTGAGGAGCATGGCTGCTAGAATGTTCTGCTGTTCCTCTTTGCTACTTTCCTCCTCCTCCCTTCACTTACATTTGCTTGTCTTTCTCTGGACAAATGCTGCTTGGCTCACAGCACTTTAATGAGGCTTTAGATGTTCTTTCTAAACGTTAAGAGGGGACCTTGCTTCAAAAGAACTGACTTTCTGAAATGAGCTGATTTGCTTCGTGTAAGTCTTACCCCACCAGGACCAACAAGTCCATCCTGAGTGTGAACCTCACTAACATGGTCTCTCAGGCTACGGGCTCACTTCATAAATCGTTTATCTCACTTTGTCATTATTAGAACCTAAGAGAAAAAAAAAGAAGGAAAATCTCATCTCAGTATTTTACCCTGTATTTTAATCAACAAAGGGAACTGTGTTTTAATTCAGTTTGTGGACCACAATTGAGTGCTTTCCATGCACTAGCCATCGTGCTAGGCGAATGCTGAGCCACTGACTTCTTTCTTGATCTGCTTTCTGTTCCTCTGACAGTAAATCACAGATTGTGCAATTTGCCAAGCAAAGAAATTTATTTTAATCACAGTTCAGGATACTGAGGTGTGTACGTGTTGTAAGAGTCTCTCCATAGTAGGAACGGGTAAACAGACAAGTGAGCATGGGTATACATTTACTTTATAAAGCTCATTGTAATTAAATGACTCAAATGCAAGGAGATTAATCCATTCATGACACTTGTACCTCAATGACTCAGTGACCTTTCACTATGCCCTATCTCCCCATACTATAACATTGGGAATCAGTTTCAATCAATTTGAAAGACATATTCAAACATAGCATTCTCTCTGGAAGATGAGATAGTGGCTGAGAGCTTGCAATTGCATAAACAAATATATTTTAATGATATATGATTAAGAGTCACACTGATGACTCATACAGCTAGTGCTGTACTGCAGACTATATACCTGGAATGAAGGGGAGAACAATTATTCTGCTCTTTGAAAAAACTCTCTTTTTACTCTGCCAGTCAGGAGTTTTCTTATCATAAATAGAAAATTTGCTTACTAATATAGTATAAGAATATTTTTCCTGGGGGGAGAAAAAAAACAAAACCACATTTTTCATGCAGAACTGACCAAGCTATTTGATTTAAAAAAAAAAAAAAAAGTAAAACATACATATGTACATACAATAAGCTCAAAAACATAAACATGTTTTTACTGTGAAAATATAACCATTAACCAAACCATTAGGACCCTTTTAATACAAACATGTTCATACATTCCTTGTGTAAGTCTGGATTACAGAGGCTATGTCATAGCAAGCAGTAAATAACCAACCCTGGGGACTAACAAATATAGTTCAATCTTACAAGGATCTATAAGATTGTAAGAATCAAAGCACAAAGTCAGACAAAGAAGGAAGCCCTCAGAGGGAGGAACTGTATAACCTCTTCGGAAATCAAAATACTAACATTCTCTGTACAGCAGAGTAGTGAAAATAGGCTTTAACTAAGTGCCTGGAATTCACATGGTATTACCAAAATGAGAGAACCACAAAATGAGTAAGGCTGAAAGAAAGGGCATCATGCTTGGGACTCACAATTGAAGAACAGTGAGTGTATTCCTTATCCAAGATTTTAGTCAATCTTAGCTAAATCAGTATGTTGGTTTTGAGGGCTCCATTTAAAAAATGTTCTGTCTTCTGAATACATAGGCAGACAGAGAGACAGAGAAAAAGATGACAGACAGAGAGAGAGAAAGAGAGAGAAAGAAAGAGAGAGAGACAGAAAAGAGGGGAATAAAGATGAAAGAGGCCTTGTTTCTATCCTATCCTATCCTGTCTTGTCCTGTCCTGTCCTGTCTCGTCCCGTCCCATCCCATCCCATCCAACCCCATTCCACCCCTCCTCACCCTATCCCAGCCCACCCCTGCCCCATCCCAGCCTTCGCCACCCTACCCCACCCCATCTCAGTCCACCCCGGACCCCCAACATACCCTTCCTACTCCACCCTACCCTACCTAAACTACCCTATCCTACTCTATGAATTTCAGGTTCCCAGTGAAGCTGAGCCCAATGAGTCATCGCAGCCACTTCAGCTGCTTCCCTTCCAGCAACTCCTTCAGAAGCTTCTTTTTCCAACTGCAGTCCACACCAGTCAAACAAAGCATAGAAAATTTATTTTCTTTTTTTTGATGGAACCAGGGATTGAACTCAGGCCTTTGTGCTTGCCAGGGAAGCATTATTCCACTGAGCCATCTCCCCGGTGCCCTAAAAGTATAGAAAATTAACCTTAATCCAGAAATCTGTTTCTCCTTTCCACTTGCTTTCTCTTCATGATTTAGACTAGCTATTCTCTCTTTAAAAATAATAGGACGAGTGTTTGGACAGAATATCCTGTCTGCTTCTTATACTATGGATAGTCACTAGGAAGATAATAATATAAAAAGTATTAATTATTGAAACTGTACTATAATTCAGCTTTAAAAAAACCATAGGTATACAGCTACATTCTCTTAATTCATTGAATAGAGGCATCTGCTCTAATAGTGTTTGTAGTTCGAATATCATGTATGCACCTTGTACAACAAAAACCACTATGAAAACAATATGCAAAGTATTAATTATTGAATCTGTTCTACTAATTTGATTTGAAACTGTCTCATTGCTATTTGTTCTTCAGTAAAGTTATGGAAAAAATTTGCACATGAACACACAATTACAGACTGTGATGTGTCTCCCCAGTGGTGTGACCACATATTTGATTTCCAGAAATGGACTCTGCTGTTTGTCTCAGAGTAATTAAGAATAATGCCTCTTTTTCCTCTCAATGGGTTTCAGCATCCACCACAAATTTGCTGGCAGCCTTACTCAGACAAACCATAAAGATGCATACAATCTTCATCAGAATATTCCTCACAAGCAAATAGCAAGGTCAGAGTTTCAATGTTTTCAGCTCTCAAAGGAAGTTAAGCTTCTAGCAAAGCAGTAAATGTCATGGAAGGAATGTGACAGTCCAGTTACATAACACATTTTCTATGTTATTGACATAAGTAACTTGTGAAATACAGAGTTACTGTTCATTTAAATAGCAATTTTATAATTTCTAACAGTTTTGCCTAGAAATTACTCTAGAAAGAAAAAAATTGAACTTTCTCAGGTGTTATATTATTGCTTGTCCTATTGTTTGACTGCCAAAATAAAAAAGATTAAAAAATAAATAAGTAAATAATAGCACATATGTGTGTATGTGTACATGCAGATGCTTTAAATAACCTTAAACATATGTGATATACCCTCTATAAACTAATACTCATAAAGAAAAAGAAATAAAACAGTGCTTATTAATGAGCAGACATTTTATCCCTTTACAAGCTCCATCCCACTGACAGATCAAGCCTACTGAAAGTGTAAACCCTCAGGCTCTGAGTATCACTGTTCCATGGCAAATTTCAGAGCCCATCTGAAAGTGCAGATGTCGCCGTGACACTTGGGATTTGCCTTTTCCTTCCAAGCGTAAGGAACTCAAAATACAGGCATGTCAAGGCAATGGGGCTGCTGGGTCCTCGCTCCTTGGGAAGCGGGAGAACAAAGACAGAGTCTGCCATGGTCATGGATGGTAGCAGCAGAGTCAGGAGGAGCAAAGAGCAGAAGTTTTAAGAACGGCCACTCCTGTTTGTGCTTTCTCTCCCTTGCCACAGACGCTGAGAGATTACAAGGGAAAGCCAAGTTCTTCACCAATAAAGTCCGCCATACACATCACAGCAGTCTTTTTCATACTTACACTTCTAAAGTACTCAATTAAAGGTTACTGAAAACTTCCAGGTGAGCTCTAAGGGCTTTTCCCTCTGCTGGATTATTGGAGGACCTAAAAGCACTTGAGAAATTCCACGGACGGTTAATGCTCTTCTAGGTTTGGCGCACATTCACGCATGCAGCATAGACTGGCTGGTGAAGTCCTCACTGTGGTCCCCATTTGGAGGACGTCCGTGAAGCCACCACAGGGATCCATTTGACTCCTTCTTGCTAAATGGTGGTTTTCAAAACCTCATATTTGTTTCTGCACTGCTTCACTGAGCTACTTTTCTGTGCACATGCTGCGCACCTGAAAAACAGACCCAGAAGTTCAGGAGCTGAAGCTCTGAAAAGATTCATGCACGAATATGTGATTGTGAAGTCAGCAGCGCAGCATGGGGCCCCCCTTCCTCTTTGCTTATGAGACCCATGAACAGCTTTCCTGCCTAAATTGCTCATTTTTGTTTGTTTGCTGTCATGTAAAGAGGTGTTAATTGCTTTCTTCAACATGTCTATAAGGCAGGTAAAAAATATCTATAACGCTTGCTATATCCAAGTACTGTCTAAGGCCTAGAATTGATATTAATTGATATTAATTCTATGTTTCAGAAGGGCAGTAAAAAAGGTCAATGAACAAAAATAAAAAGCAGCGCATGTACTTGAGCAGGAAAAGACTGCAATGTAGCTCAGCAAGAAATGACCGGCTCCACTTTGGGAGTGAGACAAGGCTGGAAAGATTTGATACAGGAGGCAACTTGGCTTCCCACAGAGGAAAGAGGAGAGCATCGGGCCAGCAGCCCCGCTGAGGGCAGTCTAGGCAGAGCTCCTCCTGAGAATGCTGAAGAGCAGATCCTTGGGTCCTCTCTAGAGGCTGCCCAGAACACTGCCCAGAATTCTGCCTGCCTGCTGGCCATGGGGAACTGGGTGACGTGAGAAATGGAATAGACGCCAAGATAGCTTCTGCCAAGCCAGCCCCTGGTGTATTGGTTCCCATAAGTCTCTTTTGGGAACTTGTAGATCTCCTTGACCATGTGTATCTTCATAGATTCCTTGTAGAAGGCAGGATCAAAGGTGCCATGCCACAGCCATTGGGAGGTAAACAAGCCCAGGTGGCAGCTCAGAGAGCAACTTTCACAGGCTTACTTCTTGCCATCCTCCCTCTGCCCTACTGGCATCTGGATCTGATGCATAGATGATTTCTTTTCTGCCCCTATTGCACTTACGATCAATTCAATGAAGTTATCCATGTGACTATTCACAATGTTGTCAAAAGTATTATTTTAATGAATTTTGGCATTTGAAGTCTGCATGGATGGAGGAAAATTATTTTTGCATTTAATGCAACTGTGTATCACCAACAGAGTCTTCACTCTTCCTTATCAGTGCCACCATCTTGTCTCCCAGGTGACCCTGGCACACATTTCAAGGTCAGCAGGATGAACAAAGTGGCTGAGGTGATCTGCCAAGCACTTTGTCTGGACTCTAATATCTGGACCTATTGGTGGAAGTGTTTTAAATGTTTGAACTGAAAAACTCCCAATTTTGATTTTAACACAGTATAATGCATAAGAAGAAAGAGGACTGTGATCAATTACATTAAGCCACACAAAATACCCATGCTGTTTCCTAATAGCATTCACTAATAATAATTTACACCTGGTATCTTAAGACTAGTTAACTACAATAAATTATATTTGTGCTTAATGTATAAAAATAATTACTCCTACAAAAGGAAAATAAAAATGTTTGGATAGTTATAATTTTATTTTGCTTTATTAATTTTATTTTTAAAAAGAAAAAATAGTAAAAAGTAAATGGAAAAAATACAAATTTTACTAAACAAAGTGATAGGAACTCACCAATGGTTTTTCTATTATATCCCCAGGCCTTCAGATTAGTTTTTCAGATTACCAGATATAACCATGCAAAATTGGTTGAATAATTTAAAAAAGAAAGATAATTAAATATTAACAGTTCCTTTGAATAGACCAGTAAAGGGCAGGCCAAATAGCTCAGCAGACTAAAGCACCTGCTTAGACAGAGCACAGTAGTGGCCCAGGTTCGATCCCTAGGGTGCTGTGCCAGCCCCACTTCCAGGGCATGCTGAGATTGCAATTGAGACTAGGTGTGGTGGTGCATGCCTGTAATTCCAGCACTCAGGAAGCTGACTACAGGTGAAACACTATGAGTCCGATCTGTGAAACGTGACCCTGTAGACTCTGTGCCCTGCAGACCCTGTACTAAATACTTAAAAAAAATCAACAGACCAGTAAAAATCGGCAGTACAATTATTCAAATATCCTGTATATATACATATTTTTCTTTCCTTCTTTCTTTTTTTCTCCTTTCCGTCATCTCAGTTGTTTCTTCCCTTTTGACAGCCTTTCCCCTTTAGAGCATCTATTGTGTTTCATTGACATTAGTAATCACAGTCACCATGCCTACTTTTGGAAGACAAAACATTGTCATGTAAACACAGTGAATTTCTTAGGGGAGAATTCAAGACTTAGCTTCTCTGGGCAGCCTCAGTAGGTTGGTCTCTTCTCTGCATCCCCATCCCTTGTCTTCTACAGCAGATGCTGAGGTGAAATCTAACCCTTCCAGGCCCTTCTGCTCCTCAGAATTTCAACTGAGTCCAGTCATCACCAATGAAGTCCATACCAAAATCTTCTGGACAGTTCAGCAAAAGGCTTTTTTCTTTCTGAGATTGCTAGTGCTATTTCTTCCAAAGTTTTTATGTCTTTTTATATTTTCAGAGACACAAACTTAATGGCTTTAAGCACATTAAGTTTTCTGCTACATAAAGGAAGAAAAAAATGGGGACTGCAAGGAAAGGAAAGACCAATAATTTCAAGTTTATGGGTATGAAACAATCCCCACTGTAATATTATTGCTAAAGCTACATAAAATGAACATGGATCTCGTACTCTAAAGAGATGCCCTATTACTATTTTTAATACTGAGTTACGACTGCTGGTTCTGTGTACAGGTAGATTATCTCAACAATAAATCCTGGTCAAACTTTTCTAATGCTCAAAGAAAACAGGGCTACTGATATAACTCAGTAGTAGCATTCTTATCTACCATGTGTAAGGCCCTAGTTTCAATTATTAGCACTGCAAAAAAATACACATCATTTCTTTTTATTCCATATTAAAATTATTTGAGAATGAAGCATATTAATTCAACTTGATTTAGAGAACATAAAATTCACTTCTGCCATATGTACCCTAGCACTGTGTGAAGAACTGTATTATAGTGTGAAACATTAAAGACATGGTGTTTCAAATTTTTGCAGTAAGAAAAAATGGAAGTTGGAAAAACAGCAACAGATATAATTTATGTTCCATATAACTACTTTTAACATATTGAATATTTTTTCATATTGCTTTTCCATCAAACTAGATATTCTTGAATCTTAAACAGCAATTCTAAATACTTTGGCATCACTAAATGATCTGAAAACTCAAGAAATATTGAGGAACTTATTTCCAGAAGTGTAAGGATATTTTAAAGCCGATGCAATTAAGCAGTTAACTTCTTAGTAGAGCGAATTCTGAACTAATAATTATCTGAGAATTTAGGAGTACAAATTATAAAAATCTAGTGTCTAGCAGCAATGGTAAGGAGCTGAACAACAACAACAAAAGTATTTAATCTTTTATATTGTCCTAGAGTTCTTTCATATTTAACAAAACGTAAAAAGGAAATAACACTTCTCAATTATTTAATATTTCCAAAGGTTAAGTTATACTGTTTGCCTCAGGGTACAGTTGAGGAAGAATTTCATCTAGTCTTCTGACCATCCACATGACCAATTTTTTTCTTCAATGGACTTCTTCCAATAGTTATGGAAGAAATTAAAATTTCATGTATTACAATTTCTACTTCCCATAGGTGTTTCATTTTCTTTGATGATGGAATCATACCATTTTATTTTTGTTCTTAAAAATATGGAACATGAGGGCCAGTAAGATAGTTCAGCAGATTAAGCACCTGCTTTGGCAAGCTCTTGGTCCTGTGTGCGTCAGCCCTGCGCCTGGGCTGCGCTGAGTTGGTGACTGAATGTAGCCGTGGTGGTGCACATCTGCAATCCCAGTACTGGGGAGACTGAAAACAGGGAGATCAACACAAGTCTGAGCTGCAGAGTGAGACCCTGAACCAAATACATAAAAATGAATAAATAAATAAATATTTAAAACTATACAAATATTGGGTCTCCCATCCACAGTGGCCACAAGAATCTTCTCTGTATTGTCCAAGTTTTACTGTGTGCACTACTGAAATAAGCACAGTAAGTTTTTCTTAGTTTTCATCCAAAGACAACTCATAAAACTGTGTGGAGTTTGGTAAAGGGCCCATAAATTCCCAAGTAAGCAGAGTTGGCCATTATGTTACTTGAAATCAGAATACTTGAACATGTATATGGTAGGCTCTATTTTTAATAGCATGTCCTGTAACTTCACCCTTCCCTAGTACTGCTACCCACCATGGAGAATCTATTACAGAGATGCTGGTAACAAATCAGAGAACAAGGAGGTCACAGTCCTGTTCTTTCCCCTGGCTCTGACATTCCACCTTCCTCAGAATAGAACACAGTGCCCCCTCCTCACTCTCTCTCCTCTGGCTATACAGAGACAGGAGACCCATCCTTAAAGGGAGATAAAAAGATTGGCCTTTTAGAATGGTATGCTTCTTTGTGAGGGCTGGAGTCTGAAGCCAGTAGGTAATAAGGAACAGCACTGTTATCTTTATCTAGATAAAGAGGATTAAGTCATCCCCCTCCCTTTCCAGCTCTGTCTGCACAATCACACACTTAACATGCTGTTAAGATCTCAGGTTTCAGACCCAGAAGCCTTCCAATCTTTGCTGCTAACTTAAACAACTCATTCAACATTCTGAGTCTCAATTTTTGTGATGAAGCCAAGACAATAATCTGATCTATTTCATAAAGAGCAAGAAGTGGCTTAAAAGAAAGCTGAAGTCATATGTATCAAAAATGTCACAGACTGGAGAGCTTGATTTAGAATTTATTTTTCCGTTAAGCAGGAGCCTACCATTTAGCTATCAGCTAGGGTCTGAGGAGCAGGGAAATTATGTTATTAGAAGTGATACATGGAATACAAATAAAATCAGTAGATAGTCATTTTGGAATTAATCTCTGCTCGTTGTTTCACTGACCATTGATGATTTTGAAGGTGAATAAAGTGATCATTTGAAGGTGATCAAAGTGATCACAAAAAGCAACAAAAATTAGATAAGTGCTTGCTTTATGATCTTTTCTGGCACACTTTTGTCATGGCCACACTGAGCCACATCTGCTCACTTTGGCATCTCCAATTAAAATGAGCTCACATGTATCACCAGGAAGATATTTCTGTCAATATGAGCAGAAAAGAAGGAAAAAGAAGCCTCAATACTATTTTACATATATTGCTGTACAGTTTTATCTGGCCAGGAACTCATCTTTTACTGAGTCTGTAGCAAAAGAATGCTAATTATGATTAAAACCTGTGCTCCCTTGTGTTGGGTGGAAGTTTATCCTAGTAGTTAGCGTTGCGACCTTTGTAATGGCACTTCACAAGCACGTGTTGAGTGAACCTTTCAGAGTCGGACTCAATGCCATTTTAAAGTTTCCTAGAAGACTACACACATAAAAACATAATTATTTCAAAAACATCTACATATCAAATTCCTCAGAATGAGGGCAAATTTAGCATGGCAGAAGTAAGTTAAATGTGAATATACACAAGCAGATTGACAACTGACCATCTGAAGAAAGGAAATCAGAGAGAACAAAGAGGTTGTGTGATTAATTCCTTCACAAACACATGCATTCCAAAGATAAAACTGATCATAGAAATTCTTAGGTCTTTACATATAATAGAAATTAGTGTAATATGATTTTTTCCCTCTGACAACTAGCTTAGTGATAAAGTGACTGAAGGTTGATAAAGACTAAATTAAGTTTGGATAAGAGAACTTTAAGCAGAACGAAGAGCCACAATAAAGTGCTAAACCACTGAATTGTGACTGCCAGATGAATGGAAAAATAAACGCAGTGTTTCTCCATGGTATCTTGACCTCACATAATGTCCATACTTTTTGGTAAGTGAAACTTTAGGGTTTGTTTTTTGCAATATGGCTGAGACAGATAATGAATCAATCTTCTTTTGATACAGCTCAGTAATTTGAAATATTTATACAATATAAAATATTTACCATCCTGCAGACACTAAGAGTAGCTCATCAGAGTCTATCAGCAGGGTGAGAAGCTTGGGCGCATAGCCCTCAACAACAGAAAGGTAGTAGGTAAAATCCCAGAGAAAGTGGAGAATAGAACCACAGTGGTCCAGAATATGTGAAACTTGTTTTACTTTAATAAAACATTTTAATGGAAAGTGGTAAGTATGTTGAGCTCAGAGGTAAGTTCTTATTCAAGTTCAGGTAAAGTCAACATAAAAGAGAACTGCCTTAGTTTCATCGTTATGAAGACTTTCTTCTATACTTCCAGTATATTAATAACAGGAACAAATTTGTGTCCAAATAGGCCAGGACTGAAGAGGACCCAAAACTATGACAAGGAAATACATCTTTTCACCAGCATGGAGCTAGGTTCCAATTGACAGAACTAGAAGCAAATCAGGAAATCAGTCCAAAACGATGTTCACCAGCCAAACTGAAAGAGGACTGAAGAGAAACACTGGGGACCAACCACACAAGTAGAATCCCTTTGTCACTGTGCAGCCACACTTTACAGTCTGGTAAAGATTGGACAGAAATGAGAAAAAAAAAAATTCAGGAATGACCTGAAGAAATCGCCTATTAGCTTCTCTAATTTTTTTCCCAGTTCATGAATAAATGTAAAGACAGTGAGAATCATTATAGATGCAGCTTCCAAACTGCTTTCCTACCTCGGGGGCTACAGTGTTGTAGCTAAGAGCATAGCTTTAGAGTCAGACATAATTTTAATTTTCTTCAAAGTCTCACTCCAAAATCACTGCTTTACTTTCTGAGTTTCAGTTTCTTTGTTGATAAAAGAAAACAATGCCAATTTGTCCCCATTTCCGTTGTGAGAATTAACTGAGAAAATAATATTCTGAGAATAAATCTGAACGAGTAAGTCCTGGTTATAGGAGGTAACGATGTATCTGAATGGATACTCAGTGTTAACTAATAAATTTTAATTCAACACCACTGCATTATTCATGATTATTAAATTATCAACACAAGATTGAAAAAGAACAAGATAAAAAGGTGATTAGTAATTGGTAAGCAGATGTAAAATAAAGAAAATAGTAACATACAGGGTCACTTTCCATGGTAGCATTTTATTCTGTTATCTTTACGCTAAACTTTACATAAGCATTATAACACAATATGAATTAGTGACACAAGTTGCAACAGACACTTAGAGAAGAGGCATGAGAAGTGCGTTGTGTGGCAAGTTGTTACAGGGTGTTTAACTGTAAAGAACACTTCTCTCCCCACCCAAAAGAATGAAGCTGTCACAGCACAAAAAAATGTGACACAGGAATGATAAATCATACATCAAAATGTTTTACCTTTCTGCTACAAGGTTAATAATATAGTTTCTAGATTTTTGGCAAAGTGTTTTTAAACTAGATTGAATTCTATGGCTATCTCTGGCATATATATTTCAATGAGTATGTTAATTTGAAATGACTACTTACTCATTTAATTAATATTTATTGATCATCCTCTCAAGGCAATAATATTCTAAATAATGAGCTAGAGGTATAGATCAATGTCATTTGAAACATGTTTTCAATCGTACCCATACTTAGGTATTTATTGGCTAAAAGAGTAATTTTAAAATCTATCTGCATGTATAGTTACAAACACTTATATTTCCCAATTAAAAATAATTAAATTTTCACAGTAAATTTCTTCTAACCTTCTCCAACTCTTCATGGCTCACTAACTTAGATTCTTGGAGCATATTAATAGGAAGTGACATCCTTAAACAAGGGAACTGTACTTTAACTCCTGCAAGACATAATCTTTTGCTCATCTGTGGTCCAAAGGAAAACAGGGATC
The DNA here is from genome assembly GCA_004027165.1 of Ctenomys sociabilis. NCBI lineage: Eukaryota > Metazoa > Chordata > Mammalia > Rodentia > Ctenomyidae > Ctenomys > Ctenomys sociabilis. Next base: position 12,755 of record PVKA01012180.1, read on the forward strand.
CTGCTTTTCATGGTTCCTTCCCAAAGAGTCAGATCTGTGTCACAATAATAGTATTCCTTGCCTACTCTTCCTTTCTTCTGTTGTCTTTCACAAGTAAGATCCTCCATCAAACCTGATGTACTTTAAATTCTATCCTGGAGTCTGTTCCCTGAGTATAAATACATTTTTCAGTACATAATTCTGGACAGAGTATCACTGCTGATTTCAAGCAAACAAAGCATCACTTAGATTTAAATTGTTTATTTCATGCTATGTTAGCTACGACAGTTTTCTCCATTTTTATAGTGTATGATTATGAATACATAGACTGACAACAGCTTTAAAATCTTTTTGAGAAAGGTTTTTTTCTTACCTTTAAAAGCAATTTTTTCATAGTTCAGAGGACTAAAGTGCCTGCTTAGGCAGAGTACAGAGGCCAGGTTTGATTCCCAGCATGCTGTGCTGGCCCTGCTCCCAGGGCACACTGAGAGAGCGATTGAGACTGGGTGTGGTGTTGCCTACCTGTAATCCCAATGCTTGGGGAGCTGAGAACAGGAGAATCCCTATGAGTCTCATCTGTGCAGTGAGACCCTGTAGACCCTGCACTAACCACATTAAAGAAAAGAAGAAAGAAAATAACTAAAAGTAATTTTTTTCAAAGGTAGCAGTTGATGTTTAAAATTTTCACTTTGACTACTTTTTTATATGCTAATACCTATAATCTGAGGAACTACACTGAAGATAACAACATGCAATATAGCAATTACTGTTGAATACATTTTACCTTGTTATTTTTTAAATGAGCATTGTTTCTAATGTCTTATTGAAAGCACGAGTTAATGTTTAATTGTTTTCTCTGTCTTGCACGCCCATGCAAGGTCCAGCCTTGCGTGTGCTGAGGTACAGCCTCAGCCTGCAGGGACCAACAACCTAAGGAGAGAGGAAAGCAGATGGCAAAGAAAAAGACTCAGAGAAACGTAGTGTGGTAGGAGGGAAAAAGAGCATCTCCCTTCAGCCCCAAGCAAAATCAGTAGCCTTGGTTTATACATGAGTGATTATGTGGGCTTTCTTTATGAAAAAATCAGCAGATGTGGCTTTTCATTTATAAGCAAGAAACAATTCAAATTTTGAGTAATATGAGCACACAGTACAAACCAGGAGTAGTCATGGAAACTTAACCATTGTTCTTTCTGTTCTGCCCTATTGAGAAACTCTCAGCCCTTACTTTCTCACTACCTCAAGATCTTGACTCTAAACTTCCTTGTTAATTGAACAATATTCTTGGCTTAGGTTTGTCCTCTTTTGCAGGCTTACAAGATAGGGGACAAGGAGCCACCCTCTGTAAGAATTTTATCACTTAATTATGTTATGCCAAAACCATGGGTGATTAATTGGGCACCTTCCTGCATGGGAATCATAAGCCCAAGAGTCCCCCAGGGGCTTGGGGAGACACGTCTACGTGAGGCTCTCTTTGCAGATTCTTCAAGCCCAGTGTGAGTTTGTTAGAGGTCAAGCGATGTATGGCTCTCTTAAGAATAAAAATGAATAGTCATTGAGGGGCGGGGAGATAGCTCAGTAGAATAAACGCTTACCTGACAAGTGCAGGGCTTGAATTCAATCCCTGGTTCTGCAAATAAATGAATAAATAAGTCATTGACACATTTTAAGTATTCATTATATGCTACAATTCTGGGGAATTCTATCATTGGATAACTAGAGTTACCAAAAAAAGATAATACTTTTTCTCTTTTAAAAAATGCAGCTTAAAGCTTGGTACTCTGAAAACCATTTTATATACAAAATTCAAAATTAATTTTCCATATATAAAAGTAATAAGACTGTGAACAAAGAACTGCATACATCAGTATAAAATACTCCACATTTTGCAAAGGTTTTCTCAGCATCTATATATATGCATGCACATATATACCTATGCACACATGCAGGAATGGAGAGAACGTGATGCTTATAGAATGGATGGCATGAACTATTTGTGAGATTCATAGGTAAAAAGGTAAAGGAATTTGTGCTCTTGCTTTTTGTTGTTTTTTTTTTTTTTGTTTTCTTCTTTTAATAAGTTTATTGAGAAACAAATAGCAATGAGACAGTTTCCAAACAGATTAGTAGGACAGTTTCAATAATTAATACATTGCATATTGTTGTCTTCATAGTGGTTATTCATAGTACAAGATGCAGACATGATATTCTGTCTCAACACTATTAGAATAAATATTTCTATTCATTATGTTAAAAGAAAGTAGCTTTATGTTTATCCTAACTATTTTGAATAAATAGATACAAAATGGTCGTTTATTTTTATCCCCTTTGACAACAACCTTTTCAACTCCATCAGGCTATAGAGGAAAGCAGATCAGAAATAATCTGTCAAGTAAAAAAAGAGATCAGAAAAATCATGGAAGAATTTCTTTAAATGTCTAAGGAAGATACAGTTAAAAAATAGAGGGGAATAGGAAAAGGATGGAAACATTGAATTAACAATACAGGAAAGAACTACAATGCACGAGACAGATTCAAACTGATATACAGGACATTAAGTATTCCATTGAAAAACAAAACTGCCTGAATAAAAAAAAATTTTTGTTCCCTGAAGATAGCACTGCAGCTAGTCAACAGAAAAGGAAATAGCTTTTAAGAAAATGATAAACCAGGAAGTAACAATACAACAATTTTGTCTCTAGATCTGATATTCTGTCCTCACCTAATTCATTTGTGTTCTAGTTTTTCACTGGCCATAAATTGTATTATCAAATTATACAAAACAAGAACTATTAACCATTCTTATTCATAAGTGCTAGATAATTCATAAATTTTCTCATTAGAATATTTGCTGTGGTTAAATACTTTTTAAGTGCAAATGCAGACAGAGTGGAGAAAAGGAAATGATGTTCATGTTTTAATTCTGATAACAAATTTCTTATTCTTTTCTGAGAGTTATACCCAATCCATATTTTAAAATGTGTGTTTTCTTTTTGTCTCAAGCATGTTACATTGCTTTGCCTTTTATAAATCTGGTAGGTGAACAGATGTTAGCGCTGTTATAATGTGCATAGCTGCCATATTTGAAATTCACCTCTGATTTTTTTTAATGTATTTCATACAGGGTCTATAGAGTCTCACTACACAGATAGGGCTCATAGTGATCCTCCTGTGTTCAGCCTCCCAAGTGCTGGCATTATGAGTGCATGCCACATGCCCAGTCTCCATCGCCTTCTCAGTGCGCCCTGGGACAGGGCTGGCATGGCGCCCAGGGATCAAACCCTGGTCTGCTGAGCTATCTGGCCGGCCCTCCCTTTGTTTATTTTCAGTCAATAACCATTTACTTTTGTTGAGTTGATAATATTTATCATACTTACTTATAGAAAATTTTATATTTCCAATCACCTATCTCTCATCACTGTATGACTAGACTTTTTATTTGGTAGTATCTTTATTCACAAAATTTTGTAATCATTTTATCAAACAGGTTTTCCTCTATGGCTCCTAGATTTGTATTCTACAATAGAACCTACATCCAAATATCCAAAGAAGCCCTATCCAAATAAATGCATGCATATTTATTTTATTACTTAATTATTTAATCAATGTGAGCTTTTAATATGACATAAGTTAGCAATCTAGGCTTTTGGGTTTTGTTTTGTTTTTTTTCTGGCCAGCTCAGCCCACCCTGAGGACAGGGCTTGATCCCTAGCACCACATCCCCTAGCATGTGGTGCTAGGGATCAAGCAGTGGTCCCCTATGCCTGCCTGTGCTTGCCTAGCAGGTGCTTTAGACCACTGAGCTGTCTCACTGGCCCTAGAAATCTATTTTCTTTGATTCATTCCAAAGAATTATCTCTCTTTTCCTATTGGTCTGAAATTGCATTATGTTTTAAAACATATCAAGATTTATGTCTTGGACACTGACAGTCCCTAATATATTTCCACTGTTTATTACTTTGTTAGTGCTATTCAATTTGTATTATTCTCATTTTGTAATGTTTCTTAATATTTGGCCATTTTTGTTGCTTTTTAATATGCTTGGATTTTTCTCCTTTCTATTCTTTCTCTTCAACACAATATAAATATTTAGTCTGAATGGGACTATATAAAATATAAAGACTTAAGTAAACTAACATAATTAGTATTCAGTGTTTCCAGTGAAGGGAAGGAATGAGGCAGATGGAGAAGAAAGCTAAAAAAGAAATAGAGTAGGAAAAGTAGTGACAAATACTACACAGATTACAGGGGAAAAGAGTATGATGGAGAGATGGAGGAGGGGCATGTGCTTTAGGCCCAGTTCCTACTGAAGGCCTCTCAGAAAGGGAAGTCAGCAGAGTTTATGACAGAAAATAATCCAGCCATGAAGGCCAAACACTGTGCCATGAAGGTTTGTCAAAATGGAAGTCACTGGTGGTACAGAAGAATGTATACTGGAAATGTGAGAACAAATACCTGAAGAAAGGAACTAGAAAGAGTTCAGATAATTTTAATGAGCACCTTATTATCAACAGACCAAGCAGTACCCTCATGCATCACCTCTGCAGTTTCTTCAACTGGGAAGGTATAAAGAACACATCCAAAGCATTGCATAAGTGGAAAGGCTTGTTTTTCAATTTGGAAGCAGAAGGTTCTGGAAAGAACAGAATGCTCATGAATCAGTAAACAAGTGTTCCCGTTTGTTCCCCATTTGTTTATCTTTTTCTTTCTTTAAAGCTGTTAGACACATAAAGGTCTGACCTCACATAAAATTCAGAAGTGGAAAAGAGTCAATCCAAAAGGATTTTGAAGTAAAGCTTTATGAAATAACCACCATCTATTTTTTTTCTGTTTCTAACAAATATTCATTGAAATACTGTGCCAGATCTATATTTACAGATATAGATTAAAAATGTGCATGGAAAAAAACACATTATCATTTGACTCATTCACATTCTGAAATAGTAAGGGATCTGCTAAATAGCAACTTAAAAAATTATTCTGATTTGTGATATTGTGACTAAGAGGCTCCAAGTGACTAAACTAGGCAATTCCTCTGGGAAATATTATAGAAGGGTTGGAAATGACTACAATGTAATATGCATTACAAATCAAAAAGAAACCCATAGTATCCAGTGTCAGACCTTACATGCCAGTGTGCATTCTTGGCTATAAATATTTTCCTGTGGCATTATTCAGTCAATGTTCTTCTCTCTGTTTCTAGAATTTGAAAACATGTGAAGAAAATTCCAGTTTTCTACCTCATATTTCTTTCTCATATTTTTTTTTATTTCTTGTTGTTTTCCACAGCAAATAACTTCACAGTTCTATAAAGAAAGAATGGTAAAAAAAGCTTATTCAAGTCATTTATAAGCAATTTTTCTACTTTTCTAACATTTAACTGGGAGGATAAAACTGCCATTGCTTTATGGAAAAATGACAACCAGCTATGTAGCTCACAGCCACTGAATTTAGGAATGATATGCCTTCATTGTACACTTTTCAGGAACCATAAATATAATCAATTCATGATAAATAAATAACTAAAAATAAAAATAAAAACCAATAACTAAATAAGAATAAATAACTAAACTAAATAAAAAGAAACAAGTGTTTCCATATGAATAGATTGGGGCTGAGGAGATGGCTCAGTGAAATAAGCACTTCCTTGACAAGAGCAAGGACCTGGGTTCAGTCCCTGGTTCTGCCCCCCAAAAATGAATAGATTTGCTTCATAAAGAGATAAGGAGCCGGGCGTGGTGGCGCAGGCCTGTAATCCCAGCACTTGGGAGGCTGAGGCAGGAGGATTGTTGAGTTCGAGACCAGCCTGAGCTACAAAGTGAGCTTAAGGCCAGCCTGAACTGAAGTGAGACCCTGTCTCAAAAAGACAAAAAAAAAAAAAAAAAAAAGAGATAAGGTTTTCCTTATTGATGCTGAACATGTGGCAAAGATATATAGAAGAAGTATAATCTACAGGGCATTTTCTCATAAAATATTTGTTATAAAGCCTGTGATGTAAGACCTTATGATACACTACAGAAAAAAAATGAACAAAATCTTTTCCTAATTCTGCAATTTTGTTAAATTAGAAGGCACTCTAAGTTTTGTTTCTCTTGCTATTGTTTTCCAAAAGACAAATGGCCTGAAAGCTCCTTAGTGCTCTCTTGTATTTGGAGTTGTACACTTTTCATGAAGCAACCACAGTCCTGTCCATGTGACTGGTGAGACTACACAATTATTTTTCATGAAAGCATTAATGATGGATAGATAATATTCTTTGTAAAAAAAAAAACAAATAAAAACAGCAAGATAATATTCTTTGTTTTATGTATTTGGTACAGGGTCTACAGGGTCTCACTACACAGATTGGCTCACAGTGATCCTCCTGTTTTCAGCCTCCCAAGTGCTGGGATTGCAGGGGTGCACCACCATGCCCAGTCTCAATCTCCATTTTAGCATGCCCCAGGGGCGGGGTCACCACAGCATGCCAGCAATCAAATCCCAGTTCCTGCATCTGCCTAAACAGATTCTTAAATCTGCTGAGCTATCTTGCCTGCCCTGGACTAATAATGTTCTATCAGTGAGAGGTAGTAATATGAAATTTATGAATGAACAATTCCTCTGAAAGTTAGCTATGTTAGAATCACATGAAATAACAATGGCTGTACCAAGAATTCCAAAATTGTCTTTTTTTCAAATCAGATCCTGAAATATTTTTTAGTTAATTTTAATAATGTATTATACCACATTATACCAATATTGAGAACACAACAGAGTTAACCTCTTTTCATTGAGCAGAGAAGTTTAAAGTGGCACACAAGAGAATGTCACACAGAGAATTGAACTATTTTAGGACGCAAGAAAGGGCCTTAGGAGCCATTTGTCCAGAGAGAACCAGAACTGTATTGGGAAACAGCCACAGGCATTAAAGACACCCTTGGAATTAGATCCTGGTGTTATTATTGTCTGCAAGTTGGCTTTCTTCAAGTCCATGTAGTTACTCTGGGCTACAGGATTGCTCACTGCACAATTGGTGAGAAAGCGGAAGTTTGGAAAACAGAGACCACCTTGTAAAGCGTGTGTTATTGGAGTAACTATGACAGTGGGTGATGGGAGACCCAGACCTTAAGGATCTTCCACATAAGGGGGCAAAACAGAAGCCTTGGATTTTCTGGTGGAGAAGGGAGGAAGATGAAGTGCACACTGAGCCCCTCCAGTAGACCACTGCCCCAGGGCTGCTGATGCTGCAGGACTTGCTAGAGGGGGCAAAACCTGTCAGGCAGGTGTAGATATCCGCAGATGGGGTAAGAGGTTACACAGAGAAACTCTAGGAATAGGAAGGAACACTGACAGTATCCTGGCATGGGGCAGTTAACATTTACAGAGCTTCTTGGTGCTTTTTTTTCCTCGTCTAAGAGATGAAACTACAAAAATCTTCTGTCATTACTTTTATTATTCATTCATCTATTTATTTTATTGTTATGATGATGATTATTATTATTAGCATGTGTGTGTGTGTGTGTGTGTGTGTGTGTGTGTGTGTGTTTTCAGGCTCTCACTACCCAGCTCAGACTCATAGTGATCCTCATGATTTCTACCTCCCGATTGCTGGGATTACAGGTATGTGCCACCACACCTAGACTCTACTGCCAGCTCAGCATGCCCAGGGACAGGACCAGTGGGGCATGCGGTGACAGGGATCAGATCCTTACCCCTGCACTTACCTAAACAAGACCTTAATCTGCTGAGCTATAGTACTGGTCCTTGTCATTACTTTTATAATTTATGAGAAATATCTTCCACTCAAAATGTTACCTATTGCAGTTCGGCTTACTCTTACATTTAATGGTCATATGGTCTAAGTTGCTAAGTAAACTCTTCTAGCATTTTGCACATTGGGCAACACATCCCAGTAGAGAGTTTTGGGGTGTATAGAAATGATTTTCCTTACAAAACATCCAATATTTTCTCTGACCCTTGCAGAGGGCTTTGCACTGGTAAGAATGAGACTTGCCTCTTTCCACAGAATCCTCTGGGTGCCACCACAGGACGAACCCCTACATCACTCAAATCTTCATTCCAACTTTCCATAGCATTTCACATTTTAACAGTTGTTGATCAATAAGTACTAGATTAAATAAAAGTACATGAAGATATAATAAACAAAGTATTGTGACATATTTGTATTTATTTAGGGAAAATAAATGTATTCCTATAAAATTAATAACTTTAGTTTAATAATTTAGGTTTCGATATCATCAATACCAGATTAGACTTATCTGAAACTTTTATGTCTTAAGTATTTATTTTCTCCAAATACTCTCTTTCTTGTAATATGTTTGCCTTGATGAGTTTAATCAAATTCGTGTAACCTTTGTTCTCAAAGACTCCTCTCTTCTAAAAGGTGCATATTCAGTCAAATATGTCAAAAATATGTAATTATATAATATTTAAAATGAATTCCACAAGCAACTGGAGCAATCATAACTGCTAAGTCTTCTTGACTTTGCTGTGGGTTTTTAATCACAGATTTCACTTCTTTGCCACTCCCATTTCACAAGAGATAGTTAAAGCAGGAACCCTTGCGTGAAAACTGGACAGTCACGAACTGTGCACTGCTAAACCCCTGACACCCACCATTTAAATAATGACCAGTGACATAGCTCCCTGGTCAGAGGTACCAGCCCCTGGTTGGCTGGCTCCAAGGAAGGGTGATCGTAGTGCAAGGTTGTGGGGAGGAAATCTGGCTGCTTGCTGGGGATGGAGTGCAGGGGATCGGAGGAGAGTAGGAGAACCAGTCAGAGCACCACGCTCACCCCATGGTAACTCAGACAGTGGCATCCAGAGTGTGAGTTCGTGATCCCTCAACCAGCTCTCATAGGAGTAACTTGACAATCAGGATTAATCTTCACACACCAGTCGGCTTTACAGCCTTGGAAAATCTAAACTGTACCAAACATATTTCCATTTAGAGAGGTGACTTAACTTTTCAATCAATTTAGTTTTCCACTTTTACTTAAGATGAGTAAAACTCTTCTTTTATTGTATCTCATAATATTTATTGTATCTCATAATATTTATGAGATACAATAGTAATATTTATTAATGCTACTTAAGAATGTCACAATGCTGTGTATTACTACAAATAACTATATTTTCACAATGATGTTATCATTAGCATGGATAGTACTTAAATAGAAAAGGAACTTTGAAGACAAAATGGGAAATAATTTATATCTCATAAAGATTATATTAAAGAATAGATTACAGAAAATTTGATTTTTAGCCATGTATAGTACATCTACAACAAAAGAACACAAATATATTACATGTAGAATCTCTTTGAAACTCAACCATCTGGGCACTCTCCAAATTTCATAAATATTCGTGGTAACTAACAGGACTAGAAGCCAACAGGTGACTTGACCTTTTGTTCCCATCAGTCATAATAAGTACAGCATTAAAATTACTAAGGGCAAACTTAATTGCACAAAAATAGACTATTGTTTCAACGCTTGTTCTAACAAAGGATATGTAATCATAACTGGAACTCTAAGTACGTATTAGCTGTACTTGGGTAAGCCTATTATTATCTATCAGTTCTCATGGTGGGTGAGTCAGGAGCATTTCTAACAAATCCAGACCCAGAAAATCAATCCATGAAAAGAGATGATGTTAAATGAAGGACTCTATTGGCGAAGGAAAGAACCTGCTGCAGCAGGAAATGAGTTGAGAGAAAAATGAGCTAGCACCTTTGAATCAGAGCATTTTTATTGGTACAGAATGTTAGTTTAAACTTGTCAAAGACTTGAGAGTCTATTCTGATGATTACTGCCCTTTACTTTGTGTGCATATGTGAAAAATTATTTCTAAATTTACCCCGAAAAGCTTAAGGCATTCTGAATTCATTTGTTTTTACAGAAAAGAACTGTGAATTAGAGCAAGAAAACAATCCTACAGGTGAAAATAGAGCAATGGAGTGAAAAGTAGACATTATATGACATAAATAATATATTGTACCAAACATATTTTATCCATTGAAGAAAACAAAATTATAATTTTTGTTTGTAGAACCAGGGCTTGAACTCAGGCCCTTGTGCATGCCAGGGAAGCACTTACTCTACCGAACTATCTCCCCAGTCCCCTATAAGAACTGTCTAACACACTTGTGAAACTAGAAAAGATTCCATAATATTTTACACCAAAAATCTCTTACTGTCCCAGTATATATTCTTAAAATGTAGAAAATACATTCCTATCCTTGAGGTTGTGTTTTCACTATTCATTATTTCTCTTTCTTTACAGAAGGATTTTATTTTGATATGATTCAATTTTGATTCTTTTTGTATTTTAGGGAAGAATTTATAGGGTCTCACTACTAGATCAGACTCATAATGGTCCACCTGTTTACAGTCTCCCAAGAGCTGGAATTACATTGTGCGGCACTACGCCCAGGTTCTATTGCTGTCTCAGTGTACTCCGGGGGCAGGGCTGGCACAGTGGGCCCAGGGATCGAACCCCAGCCCCTTGTGCCTGCTTGCAGATTAAAGCTCAGCTTTGACCTGCTGAGCTGTTTGACCAGCCCTCAATTTTTATTTTTGATGCTACTTCATGTATTCCTTAGTGTTCTGTTCAAAACTTATATGCAAGTTAAATTTTAATAGACACTCCAAATTGTACTTCTTCACATTCTCTTAAATTATTTGTGAGAGTATCCTTTTCTATTTGTTTTTGCAAGATTGGTAGGTACCTTTTTGCCTTCAGTACTGCAGGTAACATTTACCACAGCATTGGTATTTAATACAGTAACTTTTCATGGGTCATGTTTTCAGGCAAGTGACAGTTCCGCCACGAAGTCTCTCCTGGTCACATGGTCAGAACTGAGCTCTTTTCTCTGGAGCCTTTACAGTTTCAAGATTTAGGACTCTCAGCCATTTGTGCTACACAGAGACTGTCCAAACTGCAAGAACATAAACTGCATTGTCCTGTGTGTATTTCATAAAGTGGAGAAATTGATTCTTTAATTACTTCTGAATCCACCCCAGCCTTGCAATTTGCCTGCTCCTTGCCACTCTAATATTAATTCTTACAGTCACTTTTAAGATTTAGCACAATAACTAAGCTGCTGTGTGTGCAGAAATGTTTACTCAGTGCGCTGGCAGCCATGCAAACTCTCTTACCGAGCATAGTCAGCATTCAACTCTTTCAATGCATGGGATTAATGGCGTTCTTAAGGATTTTCATTTTTTATAATGCTTTAAGTTCTTTTCTTTTACAAATCTATAATGCTGAAGTTTTTGGAATTGGCCTCAAGGTTGCTCAAAAAACAAACAAACAGAAAGCCTGAAGTACATATTTATTTTGGGATCCAGTCACTGAACTATGTCATAGCAAAGTGAGACACGTGCCTCTGTGGCACGGGTGCAGCTGCACTCTCAGTTGAATAAGTGCTCGGGGCATAAGATTAAAGGAGATAACTTGGCTTTCAATGCGATAAGCAAGATTTTCTTCTCATAGTGCACTGCTTAAGAATGTCACGTAGCTCAAATGTGGTACTCACCTTCAGTGGCTCTGTATTTTATTATATGATACTAGTTCTGAGTTCTATGCTTCATTCAGTATTTCCTCATTGAAAACAGTTCAGAGAAATTGTTTAAATACTGCATCAGATGCATTCTACCTGTATTGGTTAGGCTGTCCCATGTCACTCATTTACTAAATACCTAGCTATTCACTGTACTAGGTGCTAGAGCAGAAAATGTATCAACTAAGAAAACAGCACAAAGCCAGAACAGACAGGGAGTTTCTACCTATGTCATGTAGCCGTCTCTTATAGAATGTTTGGGATGAGGGCAAGATCTAGACATGGAAGCGTTATTTTCAGGGAAAGTTCATCAGGAAACTATGATTTGTTGGCCATGGGGAAGGACCTGAAGGACAGATGGGAGAAAAACCATGCATAAAGCCATTGGAATGTACATGATACAGGGGAAAGTGCAAGAATAAAGGAAAAAATAATAATAATTTTAAGACAGAAGTCCTGGAGTAAGGGTGACTATGGAACACCTTACCCATTTGGTCTTACATAAATAAGAGATAAATAAAATATTCATCAAACAGAGAGAAACACAATGTGATGCTTGGTTTCAGATGCAAGTACTATATATGAGCATACTCAGTAGGACAACCAGATGCACAAAATTTCTGTTTGTGTTTTCTTCCGATGTGCTGCTTATTTGTTTTAAACCAGTAAGATCCGGGGTTCGATTATGAACTAAGAGATGGAACCCTGGTGCACTGGGTATTTGAAGAGGCTTGAAATCATAGAAAATAGTTGCCAATTATTTGGAGAAGTGATTGGACCAGAATTAAACATAGAGAGAAAAACAGAGATGAAGAGAAGAAGGAGATAGTTTTAACATGTGAAGGTGTTATCAAGCTTGTAGCTTGGCAGTGTGTGTTCCAACATCAAAGACTCCAACTCCACAGCAGCAGTTGCCATATTGGTGTCATAAGCTAAAGGAACTTGAGCATGATTTCCCCAAACCTGGCTTCCTAACACACAGGTATATTGTATGACCTACTCAATAGTCTTGCACTAAATATCTTTTTCTTTTCAAATTAAACAGAATTGGTCATGTGTAATTAGTTAACCTTGTTTAAACTACTAATCATTAATTAGAATTAAATATGAATAGCAAAAAAATCCATGTCACTGCAAAGGATTTCATCATAAATTGATAAACCACAGCTCTTCAGTCACCTACAGAATTTGCTTAATTCAATCAAGTACACATCCTTTTCAGCTAATTTCCCCACACAATCTGAGTATGAGCTCTTATAAAGCTGTATTACAAGAGATCAGGCGATATATTTAGAAATTTAGCCATCACTGTCAAACAAGTAATGCAATTTTAATCAAATCCTACCAGAGAATTTTGTAAGTAGGACAAGTAAGAAATGCGTTTCTCTATAATGAGCCATATCACATAAATCATTTCCAGAAAGCTTGCAGAAGAGTGTGCCCTAAGAGAAGGTATTAGTTATTGATGTACAAAGTAAATATTCTACCAGAAATCACCTGCAACAGGCATCACTGTATGATTAAGACTGAGAGAGCTAAAACTGAAGAAGCTAAATATGATTTGAAAACACATGCATAACTTCACCAAGAAAAGTAATAATTTCTATGAATTAATTAAAATTAATTTCTCCAACTAACCGACATTATTTTGCCATTGTGTGAAATACCAGTAAAAGTTTCATAGACCACACATCCTGTTGTGCCCAGGGCTACCCAGATTACCCAGTCCCCAATTTTTGTCTTATACATCAGACATTAAAGAGAAAATCTACAACTTTCCATACTTCTAATATTAACCTTTGTTTCACAGAGAAGCTTTGGGCTATAAAAATACAAAAAATCAAATATATTTTGTCACCAAAGTTAAGGCCTCGAAAAAGTGGCACATTGTACCAGTAATTTATTTTGTATTTAGGTCTACAGGGCCTCACTATGTAGGTCCAATTCATAGTGATCCAACTGTGTTCAGCCTCCCAAAAGCTGGGATTATAGAGACATGCCACCTGGGGATAGGTCCTGCACACATGCTGAGAATCGAACCCCAGCCATTGCATCTGCCTAAGCAGGTGCTTTAATCTGCTGAGCTATTTGGCTGGCCCACCATTCAGATATATTTTATTTAAACTTGCATAATCACATGCTCCTCTGCATAGCCTTCTGGGTGACTGCCATCCATGTCCCCAGCAAGCATTAATGCGCCCTCAATCACAGTCTCATTTGCATCAGCGTTGTGCAAACATCTGCTTTCAGTCTTTGCCAAGAGAAAGATGACATCTGTTTTGGGCTTCTCATTTTTCACCACCTTTAAATCATCTTTTCTAGTTTGCTACTGATTTATAAAGAGCCCTATGTTAACAGGAAGAGCAGTTGCACTTGAAATATAATCAATACAATATTGATTTGATATTAATAATTATCTTTCATCTCTTTTAAGAAACAATCCTGATAGGAAAAAAATAGTGAGTCCAAGCAAAATCATGAAAAGGAGTGCACTGGGACTCTTTCTGTTGCTTCCCATCACCAGGAGCTTGGGTAGAAAGCTTGTCTTTTCCCAACTAGGGAAAATTGTACAAATTGAGCAAATACTCTTTCTGTACCACTCTAACCCACAAGGGCCTTGATTTTCAACGATTATTAAACAATGACAGTCACTGTTGTTTGGGCCCTTATCCTGCATGAGATCCCCTTCCTGTTGGGTTACTCTTCTGTTTCTGTAGGTAAATTTAAAAGTCTTATAAATAGAATGAATGATCAGGCTGAAGTAGAGCTCCATGGCAAGGTCCTGAGTTTGATCTCTGGTAACACACACACACACACACACACACACACACATACACACACACAATAAACCTGCTTAGGCAGAGCACAGGGGCAGGGGTTCGATTCCCACTGTGCCTTGCATTTAAGCTTTTTCATTTAAAAATATACATAAACAGAACCAGAAAGACTTAAAAAGGAGAACTGCTTGTTAAGACTAAATCTTTGGTGCTTGCTTCTGCAGCACATATGCTAAAATTGGAACGATACAGAGAAGATTAGCATGGCCCCTGCACAAGGATGACATGCAAATTCGTAAAGCGTTCCATATTTAAAAAAAAAAGACTAAATCTTTCATAGAAATGAAAATTTTCACATTTTATATTTTGAAAGAATATATATTCTTTTTCCAAATCTCAAATGTCAAAAATGTTCTGTTCAAATTCAGGAATGCTGCACTCATTCTCAGCCACCTCTACACTGCTCTTTCTAATTAGAGTTTATGTAGTTTGTAAATAGGCTGCTATAAGAGGAAAATTCATTTCTCAGCAGCATTATTATCTAAGCAAAATCACTTTTACTTAAGTCTAGGAAAACAAAGCCTAAGAATCCCATATTTATCAGGGCCAATGCCCACGGCAGACTGGACAGAAACCCATACAGCACAAGCTGACAAGAGGGCCATGGCGCAGGTCAGCTCTGAGCAGCTGCTTCCTACCCAGCAGACTTTATCACACAGCGAAGCCCGTGAGGGACTTGGGGATGGAGGATGCCATCACTCCTCATTATTTGATCTTTTTTGTAATAGCCTAAGTTAAAATGTATTTATATTTTATTCCACTAGTG
Source organism: Ctenomys sociabilis (assembly GCA_004027165.1). Classification (NCBI taxonomy): domain Eukaryota; kingdom Metazoa; phylum Chordata; class Mammalia; order Rodentia; family Ctenomyidae; genus Ctenomys; species Ctenomys sociabilis. Next base: position 27,897 of record PVKA01012180.1, read on the forward strand.
ACACATTCATTAGTAAAATTGTTGCTATATTATTAACATGAATTTAGTTCTGCAGAAAAGTAATCCAGTTCTAGCTATTCTCATGAGGAAGATCAGTACAGCTATGAAAATCTGGAAACAAAATGACTTTATTATACCCTTTATAGGTCCATCTCAGTCTAAAACACAAAGAACACACTGTTTGTCATCACTGAAGAGAGATCATTTCAAGAGGACCTACGCCTGAACATTCTGTCTGCTTATATTTCTCCCAGGATCCTTTATAGTTGTATGCTGTAGGAGACAAATAATCAAAATGCTACGGCTAACGTAACCTCTCTAGTGTGCCAGTCTGAGAAAGTAACCATGTACATGAACAGAAAATCACCTACTGGATGACATGCATTTTTAAGACAACAAAGTCTTCCAGAAATATTGACCTGGTCACCTCATCATAAGCATAGAGGAACATGCTTTATTTTTAGCACACAATGTAATCTAAGAGAAGAATTCAGTGTTCATTGAATCCAGTATTCTTTATGGTTTATTCTTTCAGGATTTTGAACATTATAGAAATGCATGTTTAGAACATGTTTTTCAAGGCACCAATGTGAAACAGTGTCAATATTTTCATGAGAATATTCATAGCAAAAGATTACTAGTAGCAACGATCCTGCCCTATGAATACAGCTTAGGTGGAACATTCAAAATCCTTCACATCAGAAACTTTGAATGAAGGAAGTGGGTCACACCCTGCAGGCGTGTAAGGCTAAGCTTCCTATTTTTGAAACATTGCTCCCTACCTTCATTTGTGTTTTGAGAATCACATTGTGAAGTCAGGATTTAATATTTGTAGGATGCTGACCTCTTCCCCAGGAATGAAACGACCTTTACTCACTTACAATGCTTTTGTGGAAAGAAATTCATGAAAGCATTGCAGCTTAAAAGTCTGAATACTTGGGAGTCATAGTCTAGTTGATTCTATAATTTGGTGCCAGAAAGAAATCCTTTATGAAGTTATCATTTCACTTTATAAGACAATCACTCTTATGGAGAAGATAGCATAACCGAAATGAAGAGCCCATAAAACAGTTATAATATTTGTGGTCAAACCTTTTTATTGCTTGTGGTAGTCCTTACTCCCTAAAAATATTTCTTTCTTCTCTCGTAATTCTCTCACCTTTTCTACACACTACTTCTCTATGCTATGTGTGCTATGCAAAATTGTTCTTCCTCACTTTATGAATTAAGGACAAACCTACTTCATCTTCTTTGTTTTATGACACAGGTTATGAGCTGCCCAGTGAACTACTGTTAAAATTAAACAGTAATGTCAAGATATAAACTATTTTGGGGAGACAGACATGTCTTTTAAAATATTGTTTTTTCTTCAACACAATGAAGAAAAAGGAGCTGTGCCCTCGATCTTATCTGTACATTAGATTCGTCTGAGGAACCTGCTGAAATGATATGGACCAAACTGCCCACAAATCCCAGAAGAGATACACAGGAAACTTGAGCACTATTATTTTAAAACTTCTCCTTGATAACAGTGAAGTGCAAATGTGTCTGATAACTTCTTAGAAGCATAAAAGTACCTGTGATCAAGACAATTACAACATAACTGAACTTGAACTGTTGCTTATTACCTCTATGTTTCTCTCTATGTCATAACCGAACCCGGTGAAATCTATCGCAATACGATTTATGATTTCATTTAGCAGCAAAACGTAACTTGTCCGTGCATATAAACATTCGTAAATAACAGGATGCTTTATGCCAACAGACCAGTGGGATCACAGAGAAAAAGAACTTATTTGCTATGATTCTTATCTCACTCTTTCTACATTCGTGTTCACAACTCTCATGAACAGCCCGGAAGGAATAAATGCATAACTAATGTTCAGAACATCTGAATTTCTTCTCAGCTGAATGATTTTCAGAAAACAAAACTAACTCAAGACTCTTAGCAAAGTCTTGCTCAGGGTGATGAGTCTTAAATAGAAAAGGAAGCTTCATATAATTTGTGCATTGTGAATACATTACTGCTGCTACTTAGGTGAGGTTACTTATTCAGATTATAAAACAGAAGTTTACACACATTTTATGAAGATTCAAAATCTGATTGACAATCAAAACTTTTTCATCCTCTCAGCATTAATGTTTATAATACATTAAATATAAATGAAATCATTTAAAAAGAATAATTTGTTGAACATGATAATGCTTTTACTATGGAATAAATCTCATTGATAATATAAAGCTTCATTTTTGCATATGAAAATGTTTCACTTTTTATTTAAATGAAAACTTTCCTTCTATATTTTTTATTTGGGACCATCTCTCAGTCTCAAGAGCGTGTTTGCCTGTCATGCACAAGCCATGTATTCAGCCTGTAGCACTATGAAACAAATAAAATGAATCCCTTCTTTAAAGCACGAAAAACTGCTGAGTTTCTAATTGTATTTTTAAAAATAAATTTATCTGCCTCCTAGGAATTGTGGTAAGAAGGAATAATATAATTATCCCGTGAACTCAGTGTTTTTTAGGATAAAATTAAAATTTTAAGGAGATTTCATGGAGACAACAAAAAATTGAAATTTTGCCATGTGTTTGTCTATCCATATATGTGGTTATGTACACAAAAGAGGGACATTTTTTTTTACTGCTAAATCATCCATATTTCACCTCCATTGTGTAAATGGAAAAACAGCTTACTATGCTGATAAATTCACAGCAACTAGGAATATAAGTAACAAAATAGGCTCAAGGGAATTAGAACTAAAAATGTACAGAAGTCTCTTTCAATAGGAGGAAAATGTGACTACTTTAGGGTTTTATGAGTAACACTGAGCAGAATTTATACCCAGAAGGAGAGGGTGCTACATGAGAAAACACTGATTGTCCCAGTTTCTTTGTCATTGCTGGGGCCCAGTACGGAGCGCCCATGCCCGAGAAGGAGGCCTGCGTGGGCTCACAGGGCGTAGAGGCTCCGTCCACCATGAGCTGGCTGCAAGGCTGTTGGGCGTGCCAGAAAGGCCTGCAGGGAAGGCTTGCTCAGTGGGGCAGCCAGGGAGCACAGAGTGAAAGCTGGGAGACAGGGAGTTCAGAGCCTCTGGAATGCACCACAGGGGCCCACTGTCACCCCAGCATCACATTTAGCTAGAAACTCACCTGGGAACTAAGCCATGATCATCCAGTCACCTCCCCAGAGCCCTACCTAGGAGCATGTGAGTCTTTGCTGAGCCATCCAGATATAAACCATAATACTAACAGTCAAAACACACACACAAAAAGAACCTGGGCCTTCTAATTGAGAAAAGAAAAATATATCTCCTTAACAGCAAACAGTGGGCTTCGTTTTGCTTTATGACACTACACAGAAGTTATCTCTGACAGTTTTTTTTTTTTTATAAAAGACTTGCAAAGTGTACAAGAAGCCATCACCAAGCCCTAAAATCCTAAGATCTCGCAGTAACACCTGCATTTTTCATTACCTTTTCTAAGACATATGATTAGGTTGTCAATATTTTTTTAAGAGATTGATTATATTTTGTTAGGATTCTTTTCAGAGTAGTACTATCAGAAAAGGATAAAATATACCACGCCTGTTGTTCAGCAGAAAATAAAGCTAATCTATTACTCTACTGAAACTGTAAGATGAACATACAATTTATCATTGAAACTTGCATTTTCCAGAGTGAAAGGGGCCACTATTAATACTTGTACTGAGGCAACAAATATAGTCTATCTGTGGAAGAGATGAACGCCCCATTCTCCTTACTCTGCATTCCATCGTGCTGCTGACATGACCTAACTTTTCATCCGTCTCACTTCATGAAAATTCAGGTGTTAAGGGCAAAACTAATACGACACAGAGGCTTTGTTCTGACAAGGATGTATGGCCTAACTGTTGCGTTTCTCTGAGTCTCCATTTTCTTGTTCATGAAACTGAAACGTACTGTGTGTTCAAAAGAATCCCAGAAAGGTTTTTGACTATTGCCACATGAAGAAATGAAAGTAGAGGAGATACATATACTTGCTTCTGTTTAAATGTTGCACAGTAGCTACGTATCTATGGTGGGTTAACCAAAGGACCAGTTGTAACACCAAGCCTAAGTGAGTCATTGTGGTTCTAGGGGTGGATGGCTGATCCCTGGCATGTGCTGTCAGACTAAAAGGAGCCGATCCGTGGAAGATGGTATGCTGCCTTCCTCCTGGGAAGGCCTGTCACCCAGGTTTTTCATAATATGAACTCGGCTGTTCTCATGTTCATTCCCCTGCAAATCCTGCCTACAATTATATCAAATCATCATACGTTATCCCATAAATATAATTTTTATGTATGTATGGTTCTAAAAAGTAAATTTTAAAACTTATTAAATGAAAACTTTTTGGAATGCTAGTTAGGAATTTGGAAGCCTCACAAAAATAAGAAAATAAATACACTTTAACTACTTAATGCCAACAATTTTCTTTTTAAAAATTGAGTTCTATATGTGTAGCAGAATATTTTTATTTATCTAATGAAGAAGTTCCCAAAATTCATAGCATTCAGGTGAGGGACACTTTATATTCATCTCTTGTCCTTACTAGGTCCCTGTAAGAGGTTGACATGGGGAAGTGAGGTTTAAAATTGACAGACATGTTATGGTCATTAGAAGTTGGTAGAGTAGGATGCATTCAGCATTTTGTCTTTTTAGATTTATGGGATAACTCAAATGCAGGAAACACTGGACCACACTATAGTAAGTATTACTGTATCTACCACTCAACTATGAAAAATGACCATTTAAAAAAATGACATAGTAAACATACTGGTGAATGGCCAGTGGATTCCTTGCAAATTGCTTTTGTTTTACATTACTGAGAAATATTATTCCTTATTTGTTATTGACCTGTTCCATCAACATTTATATAATCTCGTGTTGCTTTTGTGACATTGTATAAGTAAAATATGGCTTTCTTGTTCTTTGAAAATTTGCATTTTTTTAACTTTATAGTGTTATGTTAGTACTATTGTTTGATCCATAGTACTTTCAATTGCTCATCCTTCTGTTTCATTCTTTTGAACATTTAAGCTGCTTTGACCATTAAATGACCCTTAGCAATGGGAAAGAAGAATCTGTGTGCACCTGTGCTCACACGTGGTGGAGCGCTCAAGCCAGCCCCTTCCCCATGACTTCGCAGACCCAAAGCCATACTTCTGTTCCCCGCCTTGTGGCACTGAGGTCAAACTGCAGACTCTTGCCACTCGGCTTATTTTCTGTCCCAAACAATATGGAAGAGAAGGTCTACTGAAATACAAACACAAACTTTACCATTTATTTATGTTACTAATGTTTTTTACCCTTTGAAAGTATATCAGAGGGGCCAGGGAGATGGCTCAGTGAAATAAGCGCTTCCCTGGCAAGCGCAATGGCCTGAGTTCAATCCTTGGTTCCTCCAAAAGTAAAAAATAAAAAAAAAGAAAGTATATCAGAGAATTCAGGAAATGACAAGCACATTAATTAAAAGAATAAAGTACATTTTCCTCATGGTAATATTGTCTAAAGCTTTCACAGTATGAATGTATGTGTTAGCTTTATAATGGAAAAATTGGAATAGAATTAAAATAAAAATGATTGTTAGACCAGAGAATTATTTGGTTTCTTGAAAATTAAGCTGATAATGAGATACAAAATCCAGAAATTTACATTACAAAATAATATCTATAATAGTTTATCATGGTTTTTAACTATGTCATGACTACTGAATTTTAAAATGACCTTTCATTCATACTTTTCTACAGTCACTGTCTCCCCCATTCATGTCCTCCATATATCTGTTTTATATATAAATATAAATTGTATACAAACACGCATATGTACACCTACACACACATGCACAAACGCGCTCTATGGGAGGGGCCACCCAGAGTTGTGGAAGGCTTCTATGTACCGTTCAAGGTTTTGTCAGTACAAACATCAAAATATCACATAGCTTAAGCACAGCAGAAGCTCACGTCTCCCAGTTTGGCAGGCTGTGAAGCTGAGACCGAGACTCTAGCAGGGTCAGTGTTGCTCTGGTCTGATTCCCTGGCAATGAACAGCTCATCCTGGTGGTTCTTCTCTGCACCTTCCTGTGGTAGAAGGGAAACTGGGGTTGTCTGGGGCCTCCTGGGACACTGACACCATTGCAAAAGCCTCTACCCTCATAAGTTTATTATTTTCCTGAAATTCCCACTTCCTAATACCCCTAGCTTCCGAGATGTTAGTATTCAAATTTTGGAGCACATAACTTTTCAGTCCACCGAAGAGGAGAACACAGAAAAATCAGTGATAAAGCTCCAGAAGAACATGAAATGCTGAGAGATTTTGAAGTTTGGGCAGGGAAGAAGGCCTATGGGCTAAAGAAGTGGCCTATCAGAAAATGTCTCTCTTTTTGGTACCCAAAGCAGGGTTATCCTTTCACATGGCTATTTAAACGTCTTACATAAAAGTGTGCTCATAATTTCATGATCTGCTTATCAACCTGTTTTATGGTCTTGATCTGCTTTATCTCTCATTTCCTGCAAGAACTTAAAAAAAGATGGAATTGAGACCCTTCTTGGAATTTTGGTTGTCTTGATAGGTTATTTATGGACCTGTAAGATTCAGGAACACTCGTGCATGTTTCTGTGGGGTGGGGCGGGAGGGGAAGAAGGAGAGAAACATTGTGCGATGGCCGACCCTTGCCCATCTCCTATTGATAACAATACTCAGTGCTGATGAAGAAATATTTGCATTTTGCACATGAAGAATTTTATAATATAGTATTTATTTTGGACTTCAGAACAAAAATGTGGAGGAACTGAAACAATAAAAATAAAGATTGAGACATCCTACTTTCTTTACAAGTACACAAGCTTTAAAAGAACATTTATTCCATGGCTAATGGAAGAAACAAGGTAAGAAATAAAATAAACTGCCACTGAAATATTTTTTCAAAAATTTCATGAATTTTCATTCTAAAGAGACTATCTGAAAAGAGAAAAGCTAAACATCATTTTGTGTAACATTGATTAGGACTTAAATAAAACATTAGCTCTCTATAGTTCTTGCCATACACTTGCTAAGAGAGAAGTTTGCACTTGACTGTCTTGCCTGGTTCTTAGGATCCTAACAAGATGGCCAGTCAAATAGCTCAGCAAATTAAAGCACCTGCCAGCAGGCTCAGGGGCCTGGTGTATGATCCCTGTGCCTGCAGTTCTGGGCCCATCTCTGGAACACACTGAGATGGCAATTGAGACTGGATGTCAATAGACCTGGTGGCACAGGTCTACAGTCCCAGCTCTTAGGAGATTGTAAGCAGGTGGATCACTATTAGTCTGATCTATTAATGAGACCCTGAACACTCTGTAGACCGTTCAATAAAAAAAAAAAAAAGAAAGAAAGAAAAAATAAATCCTAACAAGAAGTATTTAGTGTTCTGTAATCTAATCTCAGTTTTTCATTCAATTACAAATAGCACTTCGCAATAGTCCACTTTTCCAAGGTAACCTTCCTAACCCAAAATGTAAGAAAGTAGATGGAATAGTTTCTAAAGCATCTCTGTCTCACATGCTTATCTGTGAATGTATAGGATCTTTCCCCCATAATTCTAGTATCAGAATAAGATTTTGAGTGAAGAAAATTGATGAAATGGCCACTATACTTTGGAGAAAAAAGGCAAAGTAATAGCCAAATAAAAATATAGCTGTAAGAGGATCCTAACAACCAAGAAATGACCAATCAAGTGCAAGCTTCTTCCTTTGCAAAATGTATGGGATGAAATATAGAGATCGAATGTTTTATTTAAATCCTAATTAATCTTTTGTGTAAAATGGTTTTTGGCTTTTCTCTTCTCAGATACTTTCTTTTCAATATAAATTCATTAAATTTTTGAAAAAATATTTCAGTGGTGATTTATTTCACATTAGATCATAGTAACCTAAGCTTAAGATTTTAAGGGATTTACACACATAACCAAATGATATGAATAAAGAAGAAGCAATTGATGGTTGGAAAATTTCAACACTGAAACATTCCCAGTGAAATACACCCTCCTGAAAATTTCTCTTTTACACTTAAAAGCAGTAGCTCATAAAAAAGTATTATACTCACATTAAGAGAGCCTTAAGTTTTAATAGGAAAGCAACACTGCACTTTAATGTTTTTAATTAATTTATCAAATATGTTTTTGAAATGTTTTTCATGCTCTTTAAACTTTATGGTTATTTCACTACTATCATCGCTCCTTGCTAATAAATGATCTCATTATTTCCTTAGGATGAACAGCAATTCTCTTTAAAATTATTGGCTAACTGGGAGGTTTTTGAAAATATAGTTGTATTGTCTTGAATACTGTGCAAAAATGGTGATATGCAATCTGCCAGCAGTCCTTTACTTCATCATAAAAGTTAGACATAAAATAGCCTAAAAGACATTAATTTGTTTTCCCTTCCTGATGCAAGAGAGATTTTTAATGTAATAAAATATCTAATCTCTTTATGATAGCCTGGTTGAATTGTGATAGAGCCTGAAGCTTTGTTCTAAATGTTAACATAAAATATTTTGTCATTGAAATTCATACATATGCCGAATACCCAAATCTCTTAACAAACTCCCGTGTGACCATTATCAGTTATTAAAATGACACATGATCTTCACAATTATTTTCATTTGAAGTTTCATCTTTGGGTCCTTCTGGAAAAAAAGACTAGATAGCATTTTGAAAGAAATATAAAATATTCTGTCAGAGGTACCCAGGCTTGAAAAAGCAACCAGCAAGCCCAATTCAGTCGGAGGGATGCCGGCAGGGACCAGATGCAGACAGAGCCGGGCTCTTAAATTAGCGCACCTGCGGCCTTGGGCGACCTCCCGCTTTTCTTACCTATAAAGTGGAAGCCGTATTAGTGCCCTGACGGCCTCAGTGAATGCTGTGAAGGAAAATGGGCATCTGTGGGAGCCATGAGGATGTCCCCAAGACAGTGCTAAACAAACCGTGAGACAGAGGCTTGCTCACCTGCCTGCCCTACTGGGATTAAGCTTTGGAAGTAAGGGATTAGGCTGGATTGGCTGGGAAAAGAGAGGTAAGCATAAGAAGTAGCTCCTGCATGAACAAATTATTTCACTGAATGAGCTCTGTATAGCAGGCTTAAGACACTGGAGGAAATCCAAATTGATGTCCCCAAGTAAGATACACACTCTGGAGACTGGTTTTCACCTGGGCTCACTCATTTTCTGAATATAGCAGTCCCAATGTGCGGATGTGTAGTCACTTAGATACAGGAAAAAATACTAAAATTTACAAAAGCTTTAAATCACATGATCAATAAGAAAATACACTTTGCTGATACTTAATATCCTGACCGGCGCCTGAATCCTTCACCTGTGTATCGGAGGAACGTATGCTCCTCTGGCATCCGGAAGCAGGAGTTCTCATCGCCGGCAGGTCGGAGCCCTGACTGCTGTGCACTTCCAGCATATTGCCAGGTATACACCGTTAAGAGGATTTATGGATAGTTCACCTACTCTCATTGAATTAACCCTCCAAAATGGACAGTGAGCTCTAAATTTTACAAAAAACCACACATTAAAATAATTGTTATGGCTGGCAAGATAGCTCAGCTGGTTAAAGCACCTGCTTAGAATAGGGGTCAGAGATTCAATCCCGGACCTGCGGTGCAGACCCTGCCCCTGGGGCACACGAGAGAGCAATTGAGACTGGGCATGATGGCACGCTCCTGTAATCTTGGGAGGCTGAAAACAGGGGATCCAATTTGTGTAATGAGACCCTAGAGATCCTGTACTAAATACATAAAAAAATTGTTAATGCAGATTAAAGCTACAAGGCAGGGTTGACACTTTGTTTTCTCTTTAAAATAAGTTTTTGTAAGCCATATTATGAAAATAAAATATTAATCAACAAATCATTCTATAGAGAAGCTACAAAAAATAGTTCTAAAGTACCTGGGCACCAAATTATAAATTTACATTTCACTATTACTATGTACAATTAATATACATAGCTATTAATTTAAGAACAGTTTAGATCTTTTATATATTTTAATTTATATTTCATGCGTGTTCATTGTGTACATCCCTTATATAGATCTAATATGATTGGTACAAAAGCAGTATTAACCTGATTAAAATATAAATATAGCTTAAGGCAGTGAACACAGAGTAGTATGTACAAGTGTAAACCTTTGGACTGTTAAATAAAATATCGGTCAGCCAAATAGCTCAGCAGATTAAAGCATTTTCAAGCAGGTGCAGGGGTCAGGGGTTCAAGCCCCAGGCCTGCCATGCTGGCCCTGCCTCCAGGACACCCTGAGCCAGCAATTGAGACTGAGTGTGGTGGTGCACACTTGTAATCCCAGCTCTTGGGAGGCAGTAAACAGGGAGACCACTATGAATCTAATCTAGTAGTGAGATCCTGAACATCCTGTAGACCCTTCCTTTAAAAAAAAGAGAGAAATAAAATAGTAACCACTAATATTTGTTGGTCAAATATCATGACACTGTGAAGCTATATTCCTTATTATTTTAATGACTTTCTGTAACTATTATAACAAAAGGTCAAATTTGGTACATACTACTTTCATTTATCCTGATTAAGAAAATAGTGAGTTATAATAATGAAATTAACCTTCAGTAATGCCTAACACACACACCTAAGAAACTGTGTTCTACCTCTAAGGTTTAAATCTCCGTTTGCTCTTCTTTTTCTAATCCCAGAGATGGTCACTAATCTTGAATTCCGTCTTGGGACTCACAGTGCCATCCTTGAACCACAAGTGCATGCATTTTTGAACAGTGCATTGAGTTTCATGTGCTTGTGTGCTGTGTTGTTCTTTGTGGCTTGCTTCTTTTTATTTTGAGGGCATTCTGATAATCATTTCCTTTTTTGGAAGAACTGGGGATTGAACTCAGCCCCTTGCACTTGCCAGGGAAGTGCTTATTCCACTGAGCCATCTTCCTGGCCCCTTGATGACCATTTTCTATACAGTACTTGTCTTCTGATTTCATTGCTATTTGGTGTGTAATCACATCAAAAGCTAGTGTTTCCATTTTCCTTCTATCCTCATTATTTCTGCTGCATGCACTGCTGCTTGGACATTTTTCGATATTTTCCTTAGAGAACAAATGTGAAGTATAATTGCAATATACTGCCAGAAATGGAGTTCCTACCCACCACAAAAGGTACCTGTTCAATTATACAAAATAAGGCCTTTTTTGTTTTTTCCAAATTGCTTAGATCAACTTATCCAACATTGGCAAGGTCATATTTTAAACTTGGCTTATTGAATGTTTTTCTACAGCCTGTTATACCCACATTTTGTCAATACTGATAAAATTGAACACTTTTTCAGTCTTCATTTAAAATAATTTTTTTCACAGAATCTTAACTTTTGAGGAGTTCCAATGTTACTGAATGATGAGTTCTATATAAGTTTGTTATTAAACTCATGATACATTTACAAATATTTCTTTTTACTCATAAGTAACAAACATTTTTAATAACTTAAAAATCATGAAGCCTTAGTATTCTATTATTTTTTCATTTGACATGTTTGAGATTATTAAACAAATGTAAATTTCCTCAAAAGATTAAACATTTATTTCTTAAATAGTAACTTTTCATGTCTAATAATGTTTTCTGGTGTAAAGGTTATTTCATTTGACATTATTATTGAAGAGCCATTTTCTTTCAATTAATATTTGTTATATTATATATTCTTTTTCTTTTACTAACTTTCCATTATTCAGTTATTATGTTGTGGTACATATTAGTCTTATGAAGTTAATGCACTTTTGTTTGTAAAATTTATTCTAATACTTTCTTGTAACTGGGAAGTTCAGTCCCATTTATGTGCATCATGAATAGCCTATGCAGAATTCTATATAGTTATACACATATATATGGATGTCAGCTATATTAACATATATAATTATATACATAGTTACATACACATACATGTGTTTATTTAGACATATTTCAAAGTCTGTTTTATTGCTTTTGCCAAAATCTGTATTTCTATTTTTGTTATTCTAGCCACTACTTTGAATTTGTGTCCTGAGTTTCTATATCTTTAGAAGTAAATCTTAAGGCAAGATAGCGCAGCAGACCAAGTCCCTGCTTATGAAGACAATTCTAGGAAGCAGTGGTACTACAGAGCTCTGCGTCCGTCTGTCATCTGCTTTCCACTGATGACTCCTATGTAGGTCACAGAGGGCTTCTTTAAATATAGTGAGATCATTCACTCAATTATTACTACAAAATACTATATTTTCTATTTATCTTCAGTTCATACTGGTAAACTACCAATTTTTGCTTTACAGCTTTGGAGCACCAATGGGCAATGGATCTTTGACTTTTTTCAGAGAAAATGCAAAGTAATACTGAGGATCAGAGTAACCAATTAAGAGTCAGTGGGAACACTAAGTTTTCATTTGTTTATTTTCTATAAATCTTGTCATTTCTCAAAGTTGCCATATTAACAACTCATAGAATAGTTTGCCACACTCACATTTGCAGGTCCATAAGAAGTGAATAATTAGAGGGTCTGGGGAAATATCTGAGAAGCATGAGCCCCTGCCTGGCATGCACAATGTTGTGAGTTCACTTCCTGGTACTACACACACACACACACACACACACACACACAAATAATAATGATAGTAATAATAAAAGAAAGAAATTATTATAAAAGTTCATAATTTTTATAATCTTGAAATCTCAAAAATCTGAAATCTGTTTGCTTATTAATCATTTATATATGTATATGCATATAATTCTACAATTTATTAATAAAACTACACTGGTGTATTTAATACATCTATTTCTACTCAACCCCTGATGGCTAGAAATACTTGTAATGTCATATACATAGTCCTTTCTAATCTAAGTAGTGAAATGCAAATAAAGAAATAAAAATATTGACACTATAGATGAATTTACAATTTTGGCTAGACAAAATTGTAACATAGACAAATTTCTTCACTTATACATTTAAGGAGGTGTTCGATATGATGATATCTGAGGTAATGTCCAACTATTTAAGTTGATGTGCTCTTCATTTTGGACCCATTTTTGATGCATATATCACTGGGAATTGCTTTTGAAAGTGCCTAACTATGAGCGGCAGTCTACCCTTGTAGATTGTCTTTGCCTCTCTGTGCATCACAGATGTTTTCTACACAGACATGGAAAAATGCAGTGAAACAACAGCAAATAAAAGAAACAATGGTCAGGCTGAGGCTCCAAAGAGTTTCATATTTCATGAAGCTCTGAAAAGTGTGACAGCACTGAGTACCTCCAGGTGCAGAGTCCTGTTCTCTTTCTGAATGAAAGTAAGAACTGACTGGACAACTCAAGTTCTTCATCCCTGGGGCATGCTGAGCTGGCCATTGTGTTTGGGTGTGGTGGTACATGCTTGGGGGAGGCTGAAATGAGGAGGATCAGTATAAGTCTGAGCTGCATAGTGAGACACTGTACCAAATACATTAAAAAATAATAAACCTTAAATTACATTTACAATTACAACTTAATACATTAAGAGATTGTGTCCAATATCATCTACCTCCTGACATAAATGGACCTATACTTTAGCTAATTTTTACTAATGTCACAAAGTATACCTTGCTATTTGTTTAACAGATAAATAATTACTTTGAAATATGCATCCATATTTTGTATGTGTTGGCTGCTTTGTTGTTTTTTTTTTTTCATCTGAGATCATCCTTCTGATGCTCTATTTCTTCTTAAAATTTGTTAAATTCTTCTAGAAAATTCCTTTGGTAGCTAACTTGCCATTTTAACATGTCTGAAAATATCTCTAATCTTTATTCATAAAAGATAATTCTGCTAGGTGTCAGATTCTAGCCTCAGGATATAAAGGATAATTTTCTACTGTCATTTTGCCTGTATTGTTCCTCTTTTGAAATCTTTTGTTACACTAAACATTGTTTCTTTGAGATAATCTCTCTTTTCTCTCAATGACTTAATAATTTTTCTTTTATTCTATGCTCTGCTATTTCTCTACATAATATGTGTTAACATGGGCTTTTGTAATACACTCTGCTTTGTATAGATACTTCCTCAAGAATCAGAAAATCTATATAATTTATGTGTTTTGAAAGTCTTTAGCCATTTTTCCTTTGATATTGTATCTTCCTTTACACTCTTGTTCCTATATGACTCCCACTGCATACAGAGGGAGGCTCCTCAGCTTATGCTTTGTGTCTCCAGCTGTTTATGTTTTTTTTTTTCAGGATTATCTGTCTGTAAGATAGTTTTTGAAAATCTTACTTGTTCTCTTCAGTTTGTGTACTGTCATTTGCATCTTAGGTATACTATAACCTAGACACCAAATTTTTAACTTAAAATTTTTGTTTTCAATTTTATAAAATTGTGTCAAAGTCATTTGTTTCTCCAAACCTCCTGTATTATCTGCAATAGCCGTTTTACTTTTCTTGAGAGCTTATGTTTAATCGCATCTAATTTGGGAACTGCTGAATGGCTGGGTAAGCTTACTTTCTTATGGAACTTTCCCCTGTGGTCAGGCAGTTGTCTCAGAGGCACAAGGCTGAGTGCACAAACTAAGTGCAAGGTGGATTACTAATGCTTCTCTCTAAAGCACCTCCATATTTTCTAGAGCTGCACTCACTTTCCCTGTTCCCTGTTCACTTCTCCTCTCTTTTCACTTTTTTTCCATATTATACGGTGACAAGAGCTTTACTATATATTTCTCATTCTGAGTGAGGAGTAAGGTCCTGTATGTACCTTACGGATTAGGAAATGGAGGCTTGGAGGACTTCAGGGATTTGGCCCATGTTTCTCAGACAGTAAATGAGAGCTCGGAATAAATGCAGTGGACCACCATGTCCATTTGTGCTTCACACCAAAAGTGTTTCACACATTAAGAAAATGCTCTGTGGTTTGCATGTTGCAGCTCAGTAAGACTGATGGAGGGATGTTAAAGAAGACCACTGTGGTTGTGCAATTAGAGTCATGTTTTGATAGAACTGGCATGTTCCAGGCATAAAACTGTAGAATCATAACCTTAATGTAAAATTGAAATGCTGTGAAGATATAGTTATCAGCTACATTTTAAATTGACTGGATTCAACCTTTGTCTTAACTAAAACTTACTAAAAATGCACTGAATTCATTAGTATAAAATCTTAGAAATTACCAGCAACTCAAATTAAATATCAGTTCATAAGTCTTAAGCAGTAAAACCAAGCATATTATAAATAAAACTAAAAACACAATATATTTATTTTCATTGTATCCAACATCAACATTTTGCTGGGGACTGAGTTTTCTTCAATCAGGGACCGTAAGTTTTAAAATTTCTCAAGATGAATTATAGACAAATTGCACAAATTTTTGATTTTCATTGTAGATCTTTGCTGTTAGTGTTGTATTTGACTATGTATGACAACAGATTGACCCAAAGTTGGCCATGCCATTTACTTCTTCTGGTTGTTGGTTCCACCAAGGCACATCTTGGCCAGACCATTAGTTTCCACGAGAGCAGTGCAAATAGCAGTGGAGCAGGTCTAGGGTAGGTAAATAAATAAATACATTTTTCTCTATAAGAAGTTTTAAGAGTACTGAGCTCAGTTTGGAATATGGTTATGGCTCATGCCTCTTTACAACTGATACTGATACTGGATTGTTTGCTGACATAGAAATGTACAAATTCCACGTTGTCACTCAAGAACACCAAGAAGCCATTCATAGCTTTTAAATACTCTATGTTCAATGTTAGCTAAATACTAGAAGCGTTACATACAATTCACCTTCAGTTTTTTTTTAATGGCCATTATAAGCAGGTTTCTAATTTCCCATTTTCTCTACCTCCTTAGACCTGCCTCACCACATGGTTTTACTTTATAAAAGTCCCCATTTACTCATTTGTGTTTATTTTTGTTTTTGCATTGATGACTACATCCTATTCCTATAGAAAACTCAATTTACTTCGAAAATTGCTTCTTTGAGAAATCAAATTTAATTGCCAAGTTATAGTTAAAGTGTAGTTGTCTGTAAAACTGTGTCAAGTAATGATGAACATTGATTTTTCTTTTATTCTGAACCAGTAAGAAATATAGTGATTGTATTGAAGTCATCATGCTGAAGAACTTGAGTTGGCCAGGCAGTTCTTGTATTCATTAAGAAAGAGAACAGGACTCTGCCCCTGGAGGTACTCTGTGCTATCACATTTTGCATGGCTTCACATGCAGTGAAAACATTTGGAGCAGTATCATAACCATTGTTTCTTTCATTTGCTGTCGTTTCACTGTGTTTTTCCATGTCTGACTAAAAAACATTCATGATGCACACAGAGCCTGAAAGCGTAGATTGCAGCTCATCATTTGGCACTTTCAAAAGTAATTTCCAGTTAAACGTGTATCTAAAATGGGTCCAAAATGAAAATTTTGTAGGCACTGAATTAAATAGAAATACTATAGATAGTCAGACAGGCCTAGGACCTCAAAGAGATAATATGAAAGACAAGGTGACTTTGCAACTTTGGAAGAGACAGACCCTCCCTGCTCTGGGACAGAAAACCAGAGGAAAGAGTAAACAAATGTAGCCACACACTTCCCTAGGAATGGGCACCAGGGATTCATATTCTAAATAGGTATCAACTACCTTGAAAGAGCCCAAAAGAGTCACTAACCCAACCCCCAACAGGAAGAGACCCCTTCATATTCATGCCTGCTTGCATCATGACTCATGACTTGTTTCCTCATTTGGTCCTGGATTTAATCAATTTTATCTAAGCAATGGTGCTTGTAATCTCATTGGTTGACCATAGTATTGTCCCGCCTCATACGAACCTAAGGGAGTTCCCATTTTCTCCACCACCTTAGATGTGCCTCACTGCATGGTTTTACCCTATAAAAGTCCCTGGAAGAGACAGCTTCCTAGGGAACATCCACTGAGAGGAGTTTGTAGGGGGGCCCTCCAGTCCCTCTCTCAGACAGGAGCTTTCCTTTCCTCAGTAAATATATTCTGCTCATAACTTCCATTTGTTCTTAAAATTCATTCTTCAGTTTTAGAGAACATGAACTTGTCCCAGGTGTCTTTCAGGTCTGGAGTTTCATTTTTTTCCTGTATCATTTGAAGGTCATACATCAATCATTTTTCTCCTACGTCAAAAAGAACATCAATTTAGAGTTGGACATTACCTTACATATCATCACATTAAACACCTCCTTAAATTTATAAGTGAGGAAATTTGTCTAGATCACATTTTTTATGTCTAGTCAAAACCTGTCAATTCTAACATAAATTCATCTATAGTGTTAATATTTTTATTTCTTAATTTGCATTTTATTGCTTAAATTAGGAAAGTATGGTATTATAAATATTATAAAGGTCAGGGGTTGAGTAGGAAAAGATGTCAAATATAATAACATAATTTTATTGGTGAATTGTAGAATTATGTGCAGGCATATACATATACATAAATAATTAATAAGAAAATAGATTTCAAATATTTGAGAG
This sequence comes from Ctenomys sociabilis, assembly GCA_004027165.1. Lineage (NCBI taxonomy): Eukaryota > Metazoa > Chordata > Mammalia > Rodentia > Ctenomyidae > Ctenomys > Ctenomys sociabilis. Next base: position 45,402 of record PVKA01012180.1, read on the forward strand.
TTCAAGATTATAAAAATTATAAACTTCTATAATTATTCATTTCTTTTTTTTTCTTGGCAGTACCAGGGGTTGAGCTCAGAACCTTCTGCTTGCCAAGCAGGTCGGTGCTCATACTGCTGAGCTATTTCCTCAACCCCTCTAACTATTCACTTCTTATGGATCTGTAACTGTTAGCATGGCAAACTATTCTATAAGTTGTTAATATGATAATTTTGAGGAATGACAAGATTTATAGAAAATAAACTATTGAAATCTGGGTTTTCCCACTGACTCCTGATTGGTTACTCCACACCTCAGTATTGATTTGTTTGCCATTTTCTTTGAAAATTGTCAAAGGTCCATTATCTATTGGGGCTCCAAAGATGTAAAAGGGAATTAATAATTTAGCAGTATGAGTTGAAAATAAATAGAAAATATAATATTTTATAGTAATAATTGAGCGCATGATCTGACTATATTTAGAACAAACAAACAAAAAAACCTCCCAGTGACCTACATAAGGGAATAACTGGAGTCACCATTAGAAAGCAGATGATGATTCCTGGTTCCGGATGCTGCGCCGGGCCCACCCTTGGGTCCGCTGAGCCGGTGATGGAGTCCAGGCGTGGGGGCACACTCCTGTAATCCCAGCACTAGGGAGGCAGAAAGCGGGATGATCACTATGAGTCTGGGCTGTGTAGTGAGACCCTGCGCGCACACACAAAATAAAAGCTAAAAAAGAGAAAGCAGATGAGAGACAGACAGAGAACTTCATAGTACTACTGTTTTCTAGAATAGTCTTCTGAGATGCATTAGGAGGAGAGTGCCTGAACACATTGTTCATGATCCTGTAGTGCCTGTGAGGAATGTCACAGAGAAGTGGCCTGTGTAGGATCAATACCTCAAGTTAATGATTTATGTTCATATGCTCCATATGCTCTAATATGTGGAACACAAAAGCATTTTTAAGTAAAGAACTACAATTTTTTTTATCCATGTCTTCTTTATAGGTAGTTATTAATTCTTTTTTCTGCAGTGTTTCTTCCAAGTTGGATTTCCTCTGTATATTTCTGGACTTGTTTCTGTATTTCAGATGCTATGACTTCAAATAATTCTTTTTTTTGAAAGAATTTTTTTTTAGTTTCAGAACTTATTTCTGCTTTGAGCTCCTCATGATCTTTCTGCTGTTGTTTCTTTGCTTCAGATGCTGTTAATTCATATATATCAGCTGGAATAGTGCTCTCTGCATTTGTTCTGGGTGAGCATAGTTTTTCCACCCAATGTTTCTGGAATTCTTTATTTCAGATACTATGTATTCAGATATTTCTTTTTTAATTTGGGGGATTATTTCTCATTTTATCTCCTCTATAGCTTTCTGCTGTTGTTCCTTTGCTGCTATATCTGTTAATTCATTCACTTCAGCTGAGCTAGTGTCCTCTGCCCTTCCTGGTGTACTCGAGGAATGGGATTGCATTTTTCCCCTTCTCTTTGTCATTTTGTATAGCACTGACCTTTGACCTTTGGTATAGAGCTTTGAATGGCTATCATAAAGAAATCAACCAACAACAAATGTTGGAGAGGTTGTGGGGAAAAGGGAACACTTCTCCACTGCTGGTGGGAATGTAGACTGGTACAACCATTATGGAGGTCAGCGTGGAGACTCCTGAAAAGAGTAGGACTAGAAATCCCATTCAAACTGGCTATCTCCCTACTGGGAATTTTCCCAAAGGATCTGAAAACATTGCATCATAGTGATATATGTGTACCTATGTTTATAGCAGCACAATGTGTGATAGCAAAATCTTGGAAACAACCAAGATGTCCATCACATGAGGAATGGTTGAGAAAGATGTGATATTTCTATATAATGGAGTATTATTCAGCTGTAAACATTGATAAGCTTGAAGCATTTATATCCAAGTGATTGCCACTTGAACATATACTCATACGTGAAATAAACCAGACACACATGTGTAAATATTGTATAGTCTCCCTAGTATAATAAGCGAAAAGCAGAAAAAAGGAAATGTACAACAACAACTAAAATCAGTTGAGTCAGATAAGGCAAAGTGAATGGCATATGCTGCAACATAGTAATCAGATTTTCTTCTGGATGGTTAACAACCTAAGTTCACAGATCAAAGTTGGAGAAATAGAAGAGCCACAAGGCCAGCCAACATTTTGGCTCTAGCCTTTCAAGCTCAGCGAAGACCCAGAACATAGGAGAACCTGTACTGCAATATCATGAAACTCAGTTGAGCTCCAAATTTTCTGAACAAGGAGATTATGGAGCCATAGACGAAAGAGATCGAAGTTCTATAGTGTGCCTGGGGAGAGCCACATGGAGAGAAAACTTTCTCTCAAGCTCTCACAGAGAGAAAACTGGTCAAGCATTGGCTGTGACTCATCTACATGGATGACACAGACAAAGGATCTACAGAATAATGTACAGGACTACAAGATAAACCCTGAGGGGACTTCACTCACCACATAAGAAACATAAAGTATATGTGTTGGTATATAAGTCTTGCTCTATCTAGGTCTTAACCATCCAGCAGAAAAGTACAAAAATGAAGTATACATCATGGGGCCATAATATTAAGCTGAGGTGTAAATGGCTATGGTCGACAACTTCTTCAGATAACTCACTATTGTTGTGGAATGCTGGACTGTGTTGGATTGTGTTGTTGAGTTCAAGCACCTAAGTTAGTTGAATGACAATGGAGTGCCCATCTTTGACAGGTGTAGACAAAGGAAGGGGTATAGAAAGGAATGTGTATGTATAGACAGTACAGTTGGGATATATAATGCTGTGCTTCTACATAATCCTATGAGAGGCAAGATTTGCACTAATGGTGATTGGACAGGATATTATGTAGGCTTCTAGTACTATAGACAACCACTAGGAAAATAACAAGGTAGAAAGTATTAATTATTGAATGTTTGATGTAATCCAGGTATGAAAATAAGATATGCAAACAGCTACACTCTCTTTATTTAATGATAAGAGACATAAGGTATAATAATGTCTGTAAGTATAATATCATGTATGTACCTTATATGATACCAAAACATTATGAAAACAGTTTGCAATTTATTAATTTATCAAATCCATCTTGTCAAGGTATCTTAAAACTGTCTCATTGATATTTGTACTTCAATAAAACAAAAATTAAAAAAAAAAAGAAAAGAAAGCCAACATACAAAAATTTAAAAAAAAAGAAAGAAAAAGAACTACAGTGGTTTCTTTTTCTTTTTTTTTTTTTGTGGTACCAGGGATTGAAATCAGGACCTTGCACTTGCCAAGCAGACAGCTATGCCACTGAGCTATAGCCCTGGCGCTGCAGTAGTTTCTAAGTGTGCTGCCTGCTTGCAACCTCATGAAGAAAACTGGCAGAGGTAAGTGAAAGTCAGTGAGAGCTGCTCTCCCTAGGTGACATGGGCCAGATTCAGTGTCACCTCTATAAAAAGTTAGTGCAGAAATCAACAATATGCAGCCTCTGAAGGTTCTGATGCCTTTTCTGAAAGTTATGATCTCCCCAAAACTCATGTGCAAACATCTAGTAACAGCATGATGACATTAGGATATGCAGCCTCCACAATTGATTAGGTTTCAAGAGTAGCACCCTGTGAATGTAATTCTGCCCTTCAAAAATGGGCTTCAAAGAGCTACTTTGCCCCTTTTTCCACTGGAGAGCACATGGATAAGACACAGCTACAAGAAAATAGGCCAAATAGCTCAGTGGATTAAGGCTCCTGTAAGCAGGTGAAGGGCTGAGTGTTAGATTCTTGGGCCTGCTGTGCCAGCCCTGTCCCTGGGGCAGGTTGAGATGGAGATTGAGCCTGGGAGTGGTGGCGCATACCTGTAATCCCAGCACTTGGAAGATTGTAAACAGGAGAATCACTATGAGTCCAACCTAGTAGTGAGACCCTGAATACCCTATAGACTCTTCCCTAAGAATATAGAAAAAAAATAATAATAACAAAGAAAGAAAACAGGCCTTTTCCAGACACTAAATCTGTCAACATCATGACCTTGGACTTCATAGTTTTCTGAATTCTAACAAGTAAATTGCTACCTGGATTATGTTCTTATAGCAACCTGCATGGACTAAGGGAGACACTTACTTCAGTTACAAGGGAAAAGTACTACATGTTAATGGATAAAACTAAAGTAATGTTATTGGTTCTGGTGCTTGCAAAAACTAGGTGTAGACTTGGCTTTCTGTCGCACCCAGACAAGGACACCCAAAATGACTCCAGCCATCAACTGTCCCTGCCCCCCTTTCTTTCTCCTTCACCCATTCAGCTTTTGTTTACAGCCAGCTGTGGCCATTATTCACCTCAAAGTTCCTAATGCATCTAAAGGTGGAACACAGCCAACGCTGAAATAGTGATCACTCCACCAGGAGTAGCAGCTAGCGGTCACACACTTCCAATGACGTTGAGGGTGGGATGCAACCCACCTGCCCCCCGTAGGCTGAATATGGTCAAGATTTTATTTCCTTAACATATTTTAAGAGAGGAGAAATAGACGATAGATTTTTAAAGCTTTACCTAGTTGCCCAAAGAACAATTCTGAGCAGGAACAAATCTGTGTCATACTGAAACATAATTTCTCAGATAATGCCTATCGATATAACGTGGGAAGACCTGTGTGAGGACTGCTGCAGCTTTACCTTAAATAAGTAGAAGTGACTGAGACAAAATGCAAATGTAGCGCCCTCTACACATTAATAGTCAGAAAAGTGCACTGACATCTGAGTTCCTAACTACAAGCTACACATGAGCTGCTTTGGCCACCACTGATGAAAACAAATTTTCTCCAGGGACTCAAATAACACACACTCTGGGACACAGTATTTGAAACCTTTCTATATATCATAAGTATTCTGTCTATTTTCAGCCTTTATTTTTATCTGTATGTTGATCGTGAATAGTTTCCATTGTGTTGTCTGCAAGTTCTCTAAATTTTTCTTCTTTCATGTCCATCCCATGAATTCCATCTATTTCAAATAAAGACATTATGGTTATCATCCATATAAACTCATTTAGGGTCATTTTTGTATCTTTCATGTACAGCATATTTAATTTCTCCTATGCCTTCTTGAAAAATGTACAAAATATATTCATACTACTGTTTAATCTTTTCCAATAATTACATCATCTCTGTCATTCCTCAGCCAATTTTCATTTTCATCCTCATCAGAGGGATTATTTTACTCCTCCTTTGCAGCTGGCAGTGAATTTTGAAAGTTAAATACCTTAATTTTCTATCCTGTGTAACAAATTACTACGAATTTGACAGCTTCAAATGACATAAGATTTTCTTTGCTTCATGTCTGTTCATTAAGAATCCAGGAAAGACCTGGCTCCCTCAGGGTGAAAGTGCCACCAGGTGCTGCTGGGGCCATTTCCTCACCACTCTTGTACATGTCCTGCTGTCTCCTGAGTGTGAGGACCTGAAAAAGCACATAAAATGCCAAAGATACGGTACTATTGTGAAAAGCTAAAGAAAATGTTCAACAAGAAGGAATAAGTGGGATGAGGAAAAAGAAGAAAGAAAGGAAAAATACATGTATGTACACAGGAAGGTTGATGTGTTACTTGATACATTGTGTCAACTTGGCTGAATCAGCTCTGGCACTTCTCAGTGTGGGGGCCCAGCCCGGAAGTGGGCAGAGACCAGAAATTGAGAAAGGCTTCCAGAGACCCTGCCTGATTTCCTGCTGTCCTACCCCACTTCGGGGGAGAAGTCCCAGTCTTGAGAGGAGCTTGACCTTCACAGCCGCACTTCTTTGGAGGAGCTCTGATCTCCATGAACTGCTGTTGTTTGTGTTGGAGCCATCGGAATATGGACTGAACCCTCCAGTAACTGTGAGCTAAATAAATCTTTCCTTCCTTCATTTTAAGTGTTGGGTATTTATCCCAGCAACAATTAAAAAAAAAAAAAAAAAGTAAAAAGTAACTAAGATAGTTGGATAATTGAATTGCTGATATCTACTGGTCTATTGAAAGGAACATTTAATGCTTAATTTTTTTCTTCTTGATCAACTGTGCATGCTTATATCTTGTAATCTGAACAACTAATTTGGAGACAACAATATGCAATATAACAACCACTGTTGAATTTATATCATTTTTTTAGTAAAATTCTGTATATTTTTTACACTATTCTCTTTTCCCTTTAAAAATATCTAAAAAAATAATAATTGGCTAAGAAAGAGTTTTCTTTCAGCAGATTGAATTTCCTAGCAGAACTGACTTCTCTATATGTGTGATGGTTTGCCTTGTCTTTTTGCATTTAAGGAGAGGAAATTTCACAAAAGTGTAAAAATTAAAACATGGGGACCATAGAGTCCACAATAGAACCTGTCCACCACTCTGGCCACTGTGAGTTTTCCCTTGCATTTTAAATGAGATAAGAATAAGATGCTTAAGAACAGCTTGATTCTTCAGATCTTTCTTTTAAGCCTGGCAAGAAGTCACTCCATCATTTAAGCTAGGGCTAATTTACTCATCCACTGAAGTGAAATCTTTTGTGTATTTTTTGTGTATACTACTTGCTCCTTCACGAACTGTGAGGTTTTACATTCTAAATGGAAAAAAAAATCAGTGCAGTTGGAGAGCCTGTTTGAAAGGTAGGTGCTGCTAAGAAATGCAGTGTTCAATATAGTGCAGACCCCAAAACAACTGCTGACACTATTATGTGGAGTGCTGTAATGTAAGCTAAGCACAAAGTGCTTTGGACACAGAGCACGTATTGTTCTCATTGAAAGGTAAGGTCATGAGGACTTACACACTTTATTCATGCACCTAGTATGGCCCACGTTAAGTTCAATAAATGGTTGACCATTTAAGAAACCTGAGCGTTTCCCTCCTGCCAACATTTATGATACAACAAAGATTTTGTTTGGGCCAAATTTGGTTTGTGTGTCTACCTAAGCCAACTTTGTCAAGAAGCTCCATGTCCTGATCCAGTATGTGAGCAGGAAGAGTGTTTCGTAACAAACTATTTTGTTTCCTAGCCTTTTATACTGGTTTCTCAACTCTTTGGAAACCCTTCAGGGATTTATAGACTTTTGTTTTCTTTCTTTCTTTTCTTCTCTTTTCTTTTCTTTTCTTCTTTCTTTCTTTCTTTCTTTCTTTCTTTCTTTCTTTCTTTCTTTCTTTCTTTCTTTCTCAGGGATTTACCTCATAACCTTGCTCTTGCTAGGCAAGTGTCATGGCACTGAGCCCCTTGTTTTCATTTTTCAAGGGAAATATGATGAATTTGTTCAGTTGTGGACTTAAGACTAATGGATTTTCTTCTTTTTCTAGTGTTTTTAAAAGAATAAAGTTCAATCTAATTTATTTTTAAATCTTTATCAGCAGCAGTTTTCGTTACACAAGTATAAACTTTCCAATTAAGATGAAGCACTGTTTCTAAATATTGAGAGTATAACACTCTCAATTTTTGAGATTGATTGGTAACTCAATCTCATCTCTTCCCTTCTTCTGTCCCTCCCTTCCTGGCTCACCTCGCTTCTCTTTCTTTCCCTCTCTATTTGTGTTTCATCTTGTTACTCAGTGTAAGAGATACACCAGAATCCAAGAACAGAGAGTGGTTTTAACCACTCAATTCTCTGGGAATCAATGGCTGAACACAGAGAAGAATACTCTCACCACCAAAACTATCCTCACTGTACCTGAGTTCTACTTCTTTTTCACTCATATGTCCCATAAAAGGATAGGTATTTGGCATGCATTAATATATTTATTCTTAGTTGAAACCTATGATGCTGGTGTAATTATTACTGTGGGTTCAAAGAGATAAATACTGTGTACAAGTCAAATGTTAACTACAAAAAAACTGGCATTTAATTGCCCTGCTTGTCTTCAATGTTAAACTCTCAGTCTCTACACTTGATGTACTCTATTTGAAGGAATATAAGTCATGGTCTTAAGTTAGGAGCAGATTTTATAAAGTATATTTTGTTTGGAATACTGGTAAGGTATTTAGTTACTTTTCCTCTTCCAATATCTCTCAAGAGTCTAAGCCTGAGTGTTGATATCAAGACGAAAAGAAACCCTAAGTGGGCAAAGCCTGTGGATGCTTTTCCTTCCTGTTCACCCAAGTTCTTTAATATATTAAGCTCTTTGTCTTCCATTGAGGGAACAATTGATATGTGGAATCTTGAAAATAAAAAGAGGAAAAATAACAAAAATTGTTCTTAATGGTAAATCTAACAAAAGCACTGGGAACATAACCTATCAAAACTACGAAGAGGGCGAGGGTTATAGCTCAGTAGCTTATGTGCCTGCCTGACACATGCAAATTCCTGATTTTGATCCTTGGTATGGAAAAAAATTAAAAATATTTTTAAAAAAGAATACTAACAAAATGATTTTACAAATTAAAGCATAATTATCATTAAGAAAAATATCCTATTTTATTTACATTAATTTCAAATAAAAGAAATGTCTACAAGTGCTACTCACTGAAAAAGCGGCACATGTAATAATATGGGTGGTATTGAGCTACTGAACCATCAGCACAATCACCCCTTCAATCAGCTCACTTATAAAGTTCTCTCAAAGATATTTCTAGGCCCAGCCAAATATCTCAGTCAATTAAAGTGCCTGAAAGCAGACTCAGGGGCGGAGGGTTCAATACCCGAACCTGCCATCCTGGCCCCAGCTCTGGAGTGCGCTGAGATGGCAATTGAGACTGTGCATGGCAGTGCGAGCCTGTAATCCTAGCTCTTGGGAGGCTCTGAACAGGTGGATCACTATGCATCCAATCTAGTAGTGAGACCCTGAACACCCTGAAGACCATTCCCAAAAAATACACACAAAAAAGATTATTTTTAAATTTTATCACAATCCAATGCCAAAGGGTTCCTTGTGGATATTTTAAGGAAATGTTGAATAATTTAAAAGCCAGATTTTTTTTTTTTGCAGAACCAGGGATTGAACTTCCATCCTTGCACTTGCCAGGCAAATGCTTATTCTACTGAGCCATCTCCCTGGCCTCCAAGAGCAGGACATGTTTTAGAGAAATCAACCTATACTTCTGTATCATCGTTTCTCATTAATAGGAATCACATTTAAAAAACATTACTTAGTTCTCTAGGAATTTTTCTTTTTTCATTTTTGTTGTTGTTTTTATTTTGTGATGCTTGGGATTGAGCCAAAGGCCTCACACACCTATCAGGCAAGTTCTCTAGGCTACACTCCTAGCCATGCATTTCTTTTATATCAAAAGGTAAAAATATTTCTGGTCCAGGATCCAATCCAATTCAAGATCAAGCATTGCATTGAATTATCATATTTCATTTATCTGTTTTAATCTGAAATAATTCCTTGGACTATTTTTCCCCTATTGTGCTCATAACCTTCATTATTTTTTCCTCATCAGTTTATGTTAATAATACAGAAGGATGAAGTTGCTTTGGGGAAGTTGGCTCATCCATTGAGCTTTCACTAATTATTTTCTATCTCAATATTTCCTCTCTTTTCTTCCTCCACCCAGATCTTCATCTTGGTCTCCAAAACCTACCTCCTATTTTTATAGAATGTAATATTGTATTTTATAATTATAACACATAATTATAATATTTTATATTAAGTATACAGTTGGATATTACTTTCATGGTCTGCTTGTTCTCAAGATGTCTGTAATAGATGAACAACTGTAACTGTCAGAAACTTTGTTCTACAGGTATATAAACAAAATGGAAGTATATAAACTAGACAGAGTAATGGCATTAGGGAGCCTGAAATTCCCTACGTCTGTACCAAGAATGTGCCAGTATTCCCTGTGCAATGAATTCTAGGGACATAGATGATCACTATGTTACTATCCCATCATGATCTCTAACTATTTGACTCTTGCATGAGCCAGCACTCCTTATCAAGTTATAGCCAAGTGTAGGTACTGACAACGTTTTCCCAAATGCACCATTTCCGGCAAGCAAGTCTATATCTCTAAAATCTATATGAAAATTGGGAATTTGAATAAAAATTTTTGTCTTGTAGAATGACCAGACAGTGCCTTGTAACACTCACTGTCAGAACAACAGCAATTGGGTTGGTGCCCAACTTTCCAGATGGAATCCATGCCTGCCCTGACATTGCTGAGCAAAATGATGAGGAAACCTCTCATTTTGCAAAGAATCTGCCATCCTGTGCCTGGAATACCACAAAATGAAAAGACTTTTCATTAAACTTGACATTTATGTTCTCACAGCTGCTCTTTTTTATTTCCTATAAGAACCTTGATTTTGCTACCAGGAGAATACACGTGTAGATTACCAAAGGGAAGACTGTATTTGGTGGCAAACAGGAATTATCAGCTTAATTAAAAGAAAAGCTTTCTCAAGCCATAATGCAAAGTTTAGGTAGAAATATTTTGGTGGTAAAAATCAATTTGTCAAATAAATTTAATGAACTATGTTGGACTGTAGAAAAAAAGCAAGAATAAAATTTCCAAATATAGTTGAGAAATTTCAGAAATTTTACAATTTTGCAATAATTTTGAAGAGTTTTAATCAGGACTTACATTGCTTAGTTGTTGCTGGAGCCTGAGCTGATTAGCAGAAAAGGTCAGCTAGCGAGATGGAAGAGAGGCATCCCAGAGTCCCCAGGTCTGGGAAAAAGAAACCTGGAACTCACAAAGCCCCTCTAACATAAGAGTTTATAGGAAATTTAAAACACCAAAAATCCAGAGGAAGCAAATTCTCCTTGGACAGAGGACATAGAAAAACCAAAGAACTGTATGAAATTGGAAAAAAATATGACATACCCATGCTTCTGTCAGTAATCACATCATTTAAAAGGTAAACTTGAATTAAACTGTAAAAATAAGTCACAAATATGTTTCAGTGATTTGATCTAGATTACTTTAAATTAGCTACTTAATCAAATATTGATTCAGTCAACCTTGTGCGAATGTATAAACTAAGGGAAAAGCACAAAAAGTATTAAAATTGGTTTTTTGGGGTGGATTGGATAAAATGGCATAGGACTTTTTTTAAACAACTTTGTGTTTTTCAAAAATTTCAAACTTTCTATTGAAGAACTTTTAAAATACATGTCATATATCAAATATATATGAACTAATTTAATAAAGAGAAGTATGAATAAATTGGAGAAATTCCTTTCTGTAATGCATTGTATTACACTGAAAATAGTTATGAAATAATCTCTAAAACTAAAATCAAGAAAATCCAAGGTGTGAGTCTCTCTTGGATTCTGATTAAATCCAAAGCTTCAAATTTTATAGCTGACACTTAAAACTATAGAATTATACTCCATAATAGCTAAAACTCATAAACATATGCGCTTGTCACTGTACCAAACACATGACATTATTAGTATCATACAATCATTATCCATAGGAAGACAGGGATTGGTATATTGGTTTCAAATATGATTTTGTAGATTCCAAGAAATTAACTAATATGCCCATGGCCAGTAAGTGGCTGACTAAAGTTTTAAATGCATGAGCTTCTTATACATGTTCCTCAGTTTTTAAGGAGATGGTAATATTTTTATCTTAACAAAATCATCTTGTTCATGGAGAGACCAAATTAAAGTTTTAGCTGTTTCTCAATTTTCTGTGATTAATAATGATCAGTGTGCACATGACAGGTCCAAATATGTTTTTTTTTTTAATTAAACATCCATATAAGAAGTTTTATTTTTGGTTCTAAACTATACACTTTTAAGTTTTTAGAGGAATTGAAATTCAAAATATTCAAGATAGATCATTGTGGTCTAATAAAATGTCACTGGTCCTCTTAAAATCCTGTCAATCAGTCCTTTGAACCTCAGTTCAATTTCTTTATGCTTTTACAGTCCAAGTGCCTACTTTCCTCTATCATTTTCTGTTATATCAGTGCTTTGAATTTTTGAAGTACTACTTTAATAGTGCATTTTTATGAATCATACATACTTTTTCTGAGTAAACAGTATTTGCAAATTTATGAGTTTGAAAATTTTACACTATAGAGGAAATCACATCTGTAGTTCCTGTTAGGAACATGGGCTTCAGAGTCAGACTGACACGCTTTCCAGACAAAACTTACATAAATTTCCTTATTTGTAAACTGGGGGCAAGAATACTTCTTAACATATTAAATATGGATTAAGCTAATCCTTTCAAAAGAGTTAGCATATTGCTGATATGAATACAGTGTAACCATATCTTTGTTTTATTGTTAGTATCATTATTTATTCTAAAATTTTGACATTATACATATGCATATTATATATATTCTCTTAGTATAACACTGAATAAGTCAAAAAGTGAAATTGTCAATTTTAGGGGCAGGGAAGATGGCTCAGTGGAATAAGCCCTTCACTGGTAAGTACAAGTGCAAGGGCCTGAGTTCAATCTCCAGTTCTGCAAAAAAAAAAAAAAAAAAAAAAAAAAAAAAAAAAAAAAAAAAAAAAAAAAAAAAAAAAAAAAAAAAAAAAAAAAAAAAAAGAAAGAAAGAAAGAAAGAAAGAAAGAAAAGAAAAAAAGAAAGAAAAAAAAGAAATTCCCATTTTTTTTCTCTCACTAAAGTACACCCTTCTCATGCCCAGTGACCCCAGAGCACCTCTGCCTGGGTAGGGCTGGCATCTCATTTGCACTGGAGAACCAAGTCTATTTGATACCCCCAGGAGATGACCTTTGCTGGAGCTGTAAGTGAAGGAAGACTACATCCTCCTTTTGTTGTAAGGACAGCAAATACCCTTCCACTTCCCAAGTTTCAGGGTGAACCATTGTGTCAGGGAGCTTATGTGTTGGTCAACGCGAGTATCCAAAGAATTGCTGAAATGGGTCATCTAATACAGACACTGGCTAGGCAGGGTAATAAGGCAATTCATAAAAAGGAAGGACCACCACCTACCTCAGACAGAGAGCACAAAGCCAGGATGTACAGAGATAGTACAGAGAAGGCGGAGAGCTCTTCCTGAGAGTCAGTGAAGGATTTAAGGCAATTAATTTATGATGGACTATAAATTAGAGCTTTTATTTTTTTTCCATTTATTTTTATTTTATTAAAATACAAATGTCAATCAGACAGTTTCAAGACACCTTAACCATACAGAGTCGATGAATTAATACATTGCAAACTGTTTTCATAACGTTTTGGTACTGTACAAGGTGCATACATGAAATTATATTTACAGGTTTTTTTATAGCTGAATTATATCAAAGATTCAAT
>PVKA01012181.1:0-58588 GCA_004027165.1 Ctenomys sociabilis
TGCTGTGCTTCTACATAATTCTATGAGAGGCAAGATCTGCACTATTGGTGGTGGGACAGGATATTATGTCGGCTTTTAGTGCTATGGTCATCCACTAGGTAAATAATTATTGAATCTGTGATATAATTCAGCCACATAAATACCTGTAAATATAATATCATGTATGCACCTTGTACAATACCAAAACATTATGAAAACACTTTGCAATGTATTATTTCATCGACTCTGTATGGTTATGGTGTTTTGAAACTGTCTGATTGACATTTGTATTTCAATAAAATAAAAATAAATGGAAAAAAAAAAAAGAGTTTGGAAACATAAGACCCAATAAAAAATAAGCAAAATGAATAGACATTTCATGGAAGAAGTGCAAATAGCTAACGAATACATGAAGAGATGTCAGTATCTCTGGACATTAAATAAATACAAATTAAAATTAAAAAAAAGAGTTTGGAAACAAATTAACGCTCTCCTACTCAACTCAAATAAAAGTTACGATTTAGGACTTTGAGCCATCAGCCAGCAAGTGCTTACTTGACTTCATTCTGATATTGTTACTCAGTCTCACCAACAGGCAGTCAGTCACTGAGGGTGCTGTATGCCAACCTTCCTTTTTGTTCTCCCCTCCCTGCATGCACATTTGCATGCATGCAAGCACCCCACAGGCAGGTATGCCATGTACACACCTAAACACAGGAATCTGAATCTCTCATGACTCAGTCCAGTACATGCCCAGATGTCCCTCTGAACCCCACAGTGCTTTTCCTAAGTTACCACGTGCACACCCCACAGATCCACTTGTTGCCCCCACGTGCTTCCACACAGATCCATGTTCCCATGCACTGGAGTCTCCCTGCAGGTACACCTCTCATTCATCTAGCTCACCACACTCACCACTGACCAGCCTACTCAGACACCTCCATCCTTGTGTGCAGCTTCAGGACCTTTTCCTTCATTCCCTGGAAAAAGCCACAACAGGCCCCTCCCAGGCACATTGAGCCAGGCAAACTGATTGCAGCTTGCAGGCTTATCTGCTTGGTGTACTGCTTCTCTCATGTCCCAGCAAACAGAGTGGCTGGCAGCTCCATCCTGAACAAGGATGTCCATCCCAGACAAGAGGTGCCACTTTTTCTGCATTGGGTAAGGCATTCACCTAGTTCTGGAAGAGTGTTTGTCTTATCTTTACTATCTGCCAGCAGGGAAGGGATTTTTTATTTTTTGGGAACCGGGTATTTAAACTCAGGCCCTTGTGTTTGCCAGGCAACTGCTTATTCTACTGAGATATCTCCCTTGCCCCCCTGGGAAAGGGATTCTGAAAGAGTTTTAAAGTCTTTGGAACAGAGAAGAGGAAAGGACTCAGAGAGAGACAGCTTCAATTGAAGGAATCATTCATAGTGATCCTCTTGTCTAAGCCTTCCCAGTGCTGGAATTACAGGCATGCATCACCACACCCAGTTTTGGTGGCCAGCTTGGCTCAGGGCTAGCACAACATGTGGTACCAGAGATTGGGCCTGGGTCCTTGCACTTGCCAGTCTTGGCAAAGAGACTAACACTGGTTTGGGGATGGGGGATGGGAGGCTACACCAGGGAAGACTTGGGAATCCTTTTTGGTCAATCCTGATTTCTGGGCTAGGCAATTTCTGTGTCTTCAACTTGATTCCACCATCCAAAGGCAGCTATAACTAACACCGTCACCATTAGTTGGCCATGCTTCTAGGAATCCACTGGTTTGGGTACAGGACACAGGAATTAAGTGTCACGGCCACCACCACCATCACCAGTACCACGCAAGCTTTTTTAACTTCTAGGGAGGTCTAGTGCATCTGAAGTTCTTGGCATAATGTCAGGCACATTAAAGGGTCCACAAATGATAGTGCTTATAATTAGTTAAAATTCTTCATTGCTTATCTACCCCATTCCATTATGAATTTTATGAGGGGAAAAGACTGTGTCTTATTCATCACTAAACTCCAGTATCTGAAACATAGACACTATGAATAAATGACTTGTTGAATGAATTAATGAGTGGATAAATAAATAACTGAATGGTATCTTCATAGGTGGCTAAACAAGACCTTTCCCTCAGGCAAATAAGGCATGTGTTTGTGAGAGTTTGGGGGAAGGGTCATAACTGGAAAAGGTGCATATATAACCCTTGTTGATTGCTAGCTATACCAAATGACTTGCTCTGCTCTTGGAAAGTGGGATGTCTTCAGCAGTTCCCTACATGGACACATGGAAGACGGTCAGACATCTGACCTGAAATTTGAAACTGAGACACAGCTAGCTAGAGCAGTATTTGCATCTTGTATGGTCAGTGAGTAAAAGCATGGTAGGGGGGACAAAGCTAAAGTGAAAAATGCACCTCAAAAATAACTGTGCAAATATAAGTGAAGATTGGGAGAGAAGCTCCAAGTGAAGTGCATATAGAAGACAGTCATCCCAACAGGGAATTGGTTGTGATCATAAAGATAAAAATATGTAATGCACCTCTCTGTTGTAGTCACAGGCTTCCTGAAAATCTACTCTGATGGCTGAGTATTCTTGGGAGAAGAATTTTGCTTAGGCTTCTATCACCACATTCACTAAATTTTCATTTCCGCAAACCCATATTGTTAGTGCCAAAGGGAACTTTGGAAATTACTTCAATTCATAGTTAAAATACTGGTAGCAGGAGTATAGCTCAGCCACACAGCACCTACTTAGAAAACACAATGTCGTGAGTTTGAGTTTGATTCCTAATATGAAAAGAAGAAAAAAGAAAAGAAAACTAAAAAGAATTGAATGCAATGGAATGGGTCTTGAGATTCTCTGGCCTTGGTACTGAATCTTGCAGGGCTGTAATTTTTTATATATCCCAGTATTATTTTTATAAAATTTTTAAAACACTTTTATTATTTGGTACAGGGTTTCACTACAGTCAGACTCATAGTGATCCTCTTGTCTCAGGCTCCCCAGTGTTGGGATTACAGGCACGCACCATGCCCAGTTTCAGTGGCCCAGCTCAGCTCAGGGCCAGATCAACATGTGGAACCAGGGATTGAGCCTGGGTCCTTGAACTTGCCAGGAAGGCACTTAAGACTGCTGAGCTACCTCCCCAGTCCCCTCCCCATTATTTCTTTAGTACTTTCTCCTTTCCCATCCCCTAGCACAATGAAACTGAGAAGAATTAAAAGATATGAATGGGAGGTCACTGGAATGGAGGGAAAGGAGTTTCACAGCAACTCCTGACTTTACTTTCTCTTGCTTCCCACAACCACAGGGTAAGTTCTTTTGGACTCTGTGGGAGAATATCTTCACTCTTCGCAACCTAGTGTCTTTGCACTACCCACACAGGTCCCACAGGCAGACCTGAACTAGAACTCATCTCAGTCTTGGTAGGATGCCTGTGATGGGAAGCTACGAGGACCTACCTCAAGGCCAACTTCTACTTGCCCTCTTATCTCCCCTAGAGGTTGGCATGAGTCAGTTTTGGCCTCCATCCTGTGGTTTCTGTTGGGATACCAGGCTTCCTGAACTACATCCCTTGAATATAGGTAGAGATAAAAATCTGCTTGGCTTCAGTGCAGAAGTCTTTTCCTAGCAATGGGATATCCCACAGTTTATGTGGTAGTCCTCTGGCTTTATGTGTCTGGGTCATCTTTTTAGATATTTGGGACAAAGGATACTAGGAATTGGAACTTTGTGGTGCTGGAAACAGAAACACACTTTCAACCCTTTATTTGAAACAGAAACTTGCTAAATTGCTAACTTGCTCAGGCTGGGCTTGAACTTGTGATTTTCCTGCCTCAGCCTCCTAAAGTGCTAGGATCACAGGCATGCATCACTACCTTGGCCTAAGGAATGGAAATTATTTTCATTAGAGAATGAAACCTAGGGACTTAACACTAAAGTATACCCCAAAGAACTGGAAGGTTTTGACTGCTTTGTCTCACTATGTAAAAAATAAACTCTTTGAATCTAAGAATGATTTAGTGTATCTTTACCTGCTGAAATCAGCCAGGCTTTAGATTTAGCTTTGCCTTGTATGCCTGATGGCTGCTTACTATTAATTTCTCATTCCTGGTATATTAAAGCACCTTCATCACTGAGGGAGCTGAACAAAATGGTACAAATTGGCTTTTTCCTGCCACTGTATAACAAAGAGAACATCAATCCTGGCTTCATTTACTTTGAAGTAACTTCATTACTTCATTTCCATTTGCCTGAAGAGATAGCAGGTTTTCATTGCATTCTGCATAAGAGGCCAACCTTGTAAGAGAGTAGGACTGGAATCTAAATTCCATTATTTGAAAGATTCTTCTTGGTTCATAATATAGCCTCTACATGCCTTCTAGCCCACTGCCAGCTGACTATTCTAAACATGAAAGTCCAAAGCTTTCCCTCAATCTTTCATTCCTACACTAGAAAACTAAAGCATTGTCTCTAGAAGAACCTTCAAAATGTTACCTAGTAGCATAAGTAGTTGGGATTTCTCTGCACACTTCTCCATTAGAGCATTATGGCTAACAAATTTAATAGTTCTTTTTATGGTTCCCTTTGAAGGAGTCTGGCCTTAAAGGACAATGGAAAGGCACAGTTAATGGAATTCAGAGCCAGGATTATGTGTCTAAGGAGGATTATATAAATGGTGCTGGGTAATTCACCAAAGACAAATCCCACAATGTGTAGGGTGGCCTTCCTGTTATTTTATTGATCATATTCCAATCCTATTTTATCAGCATTTACTACGAATCTACTGTGTACATGTCTCTATCCTTAGTCTTCATATGATATTCCACTCATCACTGTGTCTACAGTAAATGCTGCCTTTCCTAATAATCAACAACTTCTTAAGTTTAGAGGTTTAAAACTATTTGAGTGGAATTATTAAACTGAGAGCTCCATTATGAATGTCAAAAATATTTTTCATACCAGCATCATACCCCAGAAAGGAAGAGTGCAAGGAATAGAACAAGGGGCCACTGAAACCTGCTGCTTCAGTGATCAGGCCAGAGCAGTCACAACTGATATCTGTGTACTGTGCTCAAGAGTTAAAGGAGAGGCTGGGGAGATGGCTCAGTGGAATAAGCACTCGCTTGGCAAGCACAGGGGCCTGAGTTCAATCCCCAGTTCTGCCAAAAGAAAAGAAGAGTTACAAGAAGACCACTTCAGTCTTCCACTCTTGGAAATTCACAGTGAAGGACTCATTTTCATTTGATATCATGCTATGCATATTTCCAGTATTCACATAACAACATTCTTGGTCATTGTTACTCCTAACATTTGTAACCAAGCCCACCTCACCAAACTGACCAAGATTCTGGGATCAACTTGATTTCTAGGTAAGGGAACACAAAATGGTCCATGTCTTCTCTTCTCTGGTGCATTGAATGGAGGTGCTTTTTAAAAACACTACATCACACACAATAAACCATATAAAATGATACTGTGAGCAATGGCTCACATTTGGCATTTATTGAGGCTATCATGTAGACCACTAAATACCTCATATTCCAGATCTTGGTTCCTTTATATTTTAATTCTGTTGCCTTTGAGACTCTGAATTGACCACCCATTTCAAGTTACATCTCTCTCTGTCTCTGTCTCTGTGTCTGTCTGTCTGTCTCTGGTGGTATCAAGGATCAAAATCAGGACCTTGCACTTGCCAGGAAAGCACTTATTCCACTGAGCTATCTCCCTGGCCCCACAAGTCACTTCTCAGTGTAAACCCAACTCTCAATAAAATAAGCCTGGGGCTGGCAAGATAGCTCAGTAGAATAAGCACCTGCCTGGCAAGCACAAGGTCCTGAGTTCAATTCCTGGTACTGCTAAAAATATCCTTTAAAAATAAAATAAAATAGGCCTAATGTCAGCTCTTAGTAATGTCCCAGCACTCTCAGGCTTCTCCTATAAGCCAGATATTGAACAACAAGTCAGTTCACTTGCTTCTGGTCCCATTTTGACCTTAACTAATAGAAGCACAGATAATTACTTGTTTTCCCTTAATTCTTACCATCTGGTCCAGGTTTTAAAACTGGGTGTGTAATGTTTTGTTGAACCTTGCATATTAATTTCTTTGGACATTTGGAGTGCATCCTGCTCCTAAAATCAAGATTGGATCTTGAGTTTCAGACCTCCCAGAACAACTCTACCCTCATATCTACCTATGATACAATAATTGGTGTTTCCCAGGTCATACATCCAGTTTCAGTGACTCATGACAATCTTCCACTTACCTCACCCCCAATTAAACTTCAGTAAGAAACAACCAAGAACTCATGAATACATATATATTTATTTAAGTCATAATATAGCATTTTGGATGGACTGGGATATTTCTGAAGAGGGATGAGACTGTGTAATACACAGACACTCGTATTTCTGTCACCAGGAGAGACACCATTGGTCGAAATCTCCTAGTACAAACAAGCCTGGGGGTAAAGCATTTGATAAAAATAGTTCAACAGTAATCTAATAAATATTCTAGGCAATAACAATAACACAGCATATGTCTAAGGCTGGCAGACCACATCATAAAAGGCAGTTTTGCCTGACCTGATGGCAGTAAGTCTGGCCAATTTGTCAGACAGCCAAATACAGCTCAATGGCTCCAAGTCTGCAATTGGCTGCAGGAGCTAAAAGTGTGGAAGTGCTTCACATCTACCTGCCTCATAATCTCCATTCATTGGGGAAAGGGTATCAAATGTTTGAGCTTATTCATAATTTTATCCATGGATTGCCATATCCAGGTAGTCTTGTATAAATATGTAAACCACGGAAGCTTAGAAAATTCACCTAGACTATTTAGGCTGAAAAGAATGTGTAAGTGATTTCGCTGCAATCTGCATTTCACTGTATCTGAAGATAGACAATGGAACTCCATAATAAAAACACAATGAGATGCAGTTACTGGTATTTGTAAGTAGCCAGAACCTGAATGTGGCATTAAGTTTTCTTTCATAGTCTTGAAACAGGTTTCATTTGTGCTTTCTTCAATAAGACAATATAAAAAAAGAACACACATACACTTCAGACAGAAAATAATTTTCTAGCAGGGAAGACAGGAAAGCAACAAAAGCTTATGGAGTCACCTTTCTTGCAGATGTCAAAAACATGTTGTAGTCCCTCTGTGCAACTGGGTTCAGATAGAGACAGCCAGTGGCTCCTCTTAAGGCCCTTGACATTGCCAGGACTCTATAAAAGTCTCAAGTTTGCTGAATTAAATATCTGAAACTAGCCACACTCCTACTGAGTACTCTGAAACTCTATTGCATCTGGAAGTTACTTCATTATTTGGCTCAAGTTGAGACTATAACGTTCAACTTCATCATTTATTTCAAATCCTGTTTAATTTCCCACTGTACTCAACAGGCTGATCTGTGAGTGATTTTTTTCCTATAGTCAAAACTTTAATGGATCTTCAAAGAAGAAAGTGTGGAAACATTGAAATGTTATTGAAGAGAAGGGTGCCACATCTTTAAAGACAATTCCCGGGGCCGGGCAGATAGCTCAATGGAACAAGCATTTCCCTGGCAAGCACAAGGGCCTGAGTTCAATCCCTGGTTCTGCCAAAAAAAAAAAAAAAAGAAAGAAAGACAATTCCCTAAGATAACTGTCAAAGAGTTTTTGAGAAGAACAGTGTTCTTTTATATTTATGAACTCTGGTACTTGTCAAATAATATGAATACAGACCAAGCAGAGTACTATCCAAGCTTTCCTATCCAGGAAATAACAAATGTCACTGTGGGCATCCATTAGAGTGCAAGTGTGAGACTTTGATTATTCATTTGTTCATTCATATATTCATTCAACAAACATTTGCCAGGGAACTACTCTGTTCCATACATTGTGCCAGGTATTTAAAATACAACAACAGTAAAAGACATTCTTGTCTTCAAGGTATTCCCAGTCTAGAAGAGAAGATAATTATTATACATTAAACTTTGTGTGCAAAAGAATAACCTGAGAAGCTTGTCACAATCTAATTTTACCTACTTTTCTAAATATTCTAATTAAATAGATCTAGAGTGGGGTCCAGGGATCAATTATTTTAATGAACAAATCATCAAAGGTGATTCTAATGTATGTGTTCTGAGGACTACATTTTGATAAAACTCTGTTACACTATGAGATTATTGCTGAGGAAGGGGGCTGCTTAGGATGGCACACGAGCTCTAAAGAGGAACACATAACCCAGGCTAGGAATCCAACCCAGATCAGGAATTAGTCCGGCTGAGAGAGGCAAGTTTGGGCATACATAGTCCACCCAGATTCAAAAATAGGATAGAGAAATTAAATTTGTCCCAGAACACTAAAAGTTAAAGGACACAAAAATAAACGAATGGCTTTGGGGAGAAGATTAATATCTGGCACTTGCTAAATGCCAGGTGCCATGCTAGGCACTTTAAATGTGATTTCTTTTTAAATCTCTGAAACAGCTTTATGGAATAGGCCTTATTTTATGGAAGAAGTGATGGTTCAGAAGTGAAGTATATGCTATAGGTCACACTGTTAGTAAATGTCAATGAAATTTAATGCCATCAAACTGTTTAGCAGCATTGATGAATCTTACTGAGCTTGCTCATTTGCTGCTTGGCAGCACGTACTTATGGTATTTAAAGCCAAACGTCCCTTGACTTTTCTCTTACACATAGAAATTAGCACTTTTGTTTGGTATTCCAAGAATTTCTTCTGCATCACTCTCAATTTCCATGTTGAGTGAACAGGCAATATGTAACTAATATTGTGCAGCATTTATTTAGCTATTTTCTCTTCTGCAAAATAGTTATTTAACAGCAAGGACTGTGTCTTAGTAATGCATCCTCACAGCAATAAGGTGAAACCTGTTCATTGAACAAATTAACAAATGAACGTCCACTAAGCTGGTGAAAAGGAAGAGGGAAAATTCTGAAATTAATTGAAGGCTTTAATATAGGGGAGTGCTATAGGTACCACTTCATAACATTAATGTTGTCACAGCTCCTTCCACTGTGCTGATAGGAGTAGGAAGATTTAGTCTACTTTTCCATGAAAGGATTCCTAAGTAAATGAACACTGTAAACAGGATTGCAAAAAGTGTAAGCATTTAACTTATTCAGGAAAATAAAAAACTGTTTTAGACATTCTTAAGCATTTTGGAAGTGTTTTATGTGAAAATACAAGTACATTCATAAGTAAATAGTTGCTGCAAATATAACCCTCCATTCCTATTGATGAAGTAAAGCAAGTTCCTAAAGAAAATGAATTGTGCAGATCCATTTTTAGCCTAATTCTGGTCACTAGTTTTGAGTAAATGATAAAACTGTATTTCTTGAAATATTTTATGACTGAACTTTTAATAATTCAGATGGACTGCTTCCATTAAGAGGCATCAATCAAATTGTGCTACATAGGACAATTCTACCTGGATAAGTTTTCTGTCTAACAATAACATCTCTTGTGCAATCTTGTTCCCAAATGTCTTCTATTCAACCATGAGTTAGTTCTTCTTATGGTCTAATCTCATGACTGCATATGAATGAGTGTATAGTAAGAAGGAAGAAGGAAGGTTAAAAAGGTGGAGAGATCTTGAATTTTTATAGGGGATTAAATCCAAGGCCTATGCACTAATCTACATCCCCAGTTCATTTTTATTTTTGTGTTTTAAATTTTGAGACAGTTTTATTAACTTGTTCAAGATGGGCTCAAACTTGGAATCGTCTTTCCTCTGCCTCCCAGAGTTTTGATTATGTACATAGGCTACCATGCTCAATTTTGGTTGATTTTGGTGCTTCTTTTAAGGGATAAAGATAAATGTTATAATTTATTTTCTCTTCCCATATATTTCTTACTCAAATGAGCAAATTAAAAGTGTATTATGTACATATATATTATATGTAATGTATATACATACATGTACATATTATGTAATATATGTACATATAATATATACAATGATTGAATTATTTTAATGAATTCAATTTGATGAATAAATTTTTATGAATTCATCTTAATGAATAAATTCAATCTTTTTATATATTATATATACACATTCATGATTTCTCTACAATATGTGATAATCTGACATTATTCAAAATTCTACTTGGCCAAACTGAACTGTACTAAAAGCTGACCACCATTGTCCTTTCTGACTGGTTAGCCCTTTGAAAAAAGCTTCTGTCTGTATTATTCACCCAGAATTGCCCTAGTTCCTTCCAAAATCATTTATACTCCTAAATTACTGCAAATTTTTAATTTTCCAATGACAATAGATGCATTCTCTACATTTCTGTTCCAATGGCTTGAATTCAGATGACTCAGATAATTTGCTCTGAAAACTCAATGCATTAATTCAAATATAAGCCTTAATGCACAAAAATTAAATCTACAATATCTAGTTACTTTGAATGCTTCAAATGAATTTTATTTTGAGAACTTTATCTCATATATTGAACACTAACTGAGGTTTAAGAAGGGAAGAACTGCTAAACTGGATAGCCAGCAAAGTATATGCCTTCTTGAAACTTAATGGCAAGCTTTCATCCCAGAAACATATGGAGATTCTTGAGGCCTGCAGTTGCATTCCTGCCGCTCAGGGTAATCAATAAAATCTGGGGCAGGCAAACCAGACAAGATCATTAGGGATTTGTTCCAGATTGTGAACGTTGGACAAACTGGAAGGATGAAGGTCACATCAAAAGTATGAAGATGGAGAGAGTTAGCCGGGTCATAGAATGACAGCATGTTGTTGTCATAATCCAGGAGGACACCCAGACGTTTCAGCTGCGGTGGCACATCCACCAGCATTTCCTTATTGTTATGTCTCACCACGAAGTTACTATTGCAACGAGAGAAGACCCACGAGGAAGCATTCTTGCCAATCCATTCATTCTTTGGAGCTGATTTGTAGGCAATACCAACTGCATACCTGTCAAACAGTAAAAAGGAGGGAGAAACAGAAACCATGTAGGATATATAAGAAATAGAATACATATACCTTCCTCAAACAGTTTACATATAAATGTATAATAATGATATCAAATAGAGCTTTAAAAAGCTAGCAGAGTGAAGTAGTTGTTTTTGTCCCCTACTCCCATATATTTGCTATGACTTTATAGAAAAGACTGGTTTTCATCACACACCTTTTAACTTTGATGTATCTGTATTATGATTGTGAGCTTACTGAGAGCCTAACAGCAAAGGAGATAAGAGAAAATAAAAATGAAATTCACTCACCATGTTGAGGAACCCATGACTACTTCCCAATAATGGCAGCCACTGTCAATGAATATATTTCCTGCTGCCCCATAGCATCCTGTGCCACTGAATCTCTCTGGGGTGTGGCTTTTCTTCAGAGAACTTTCGTCCTTCTCCATCTGCAATCCATCGTTGGAGATCTTCAACTTTCTGTGAGTCATTTTAGGATCCAGCTTAAAGGGTTGACCTGAAAAAAAATTAAAAAAACAAAGAAGCATGATGGAGTATTTAGGAAATTACATTTTTTGTCTTCCAAGACCATTGCTAACAGGGGAACACATGACTTGATCATTCTTTGGTTAGTGTGAGTTGGCTACTACTCAGATTAGATTAAGGAAGCAGGTCAGAAGCCACAATTTTCAATTAAGTAAGAATGGAGCTGAAGTCAATCTCCTACAAAATAACTTGTGTGGAGGCAACTTACCTTCCCACTGTGGGAAAAATGTGGATCTCTCATACAAGTATTTTTTCTGGAAATTGTATTCCAAGCATAGAGGAGCTAGTAAGCTGTACCTCTGCCGTGTAATACCAAATTAAAACAGGATTCTCCCACTGCAATGTTCACAATCATGCTTTGTACTTCACTTTTATTTTAGTAGGTGGTTTGGGACTATGGTAGCTTGCAGAGTAAGGAGTGCTATGGTGCTTGAAGTGGAGCAAAGCCTGGGTTATTTATGGGGCAATTGGTGCTTGGTGATGGAACAAAAGAAAACAAACCTGAAAAGGTTTTAGCAACAGGACAAGTCTTTGACCTCTTAAAAATAGCATGTAGATAAATGATAGAACAGTCTGTCAAACTTTGTTTTAGACAGACTGTTCTATCATTGATGAGCAAAGACAATATTTAATGTGTAGGAGTATTTGTAACACAGCATTCCTTTTAACTACATGACAAAATCATTGTCACCAGCAGCTAGTTGCTAAGCATCACAGAAGCTTTCTTATACAAAATTCTTTTGTGACAGACACTGGTAGCTAACACAATGCTTATTCCCTACTTTTTCTCTTATTCAGTCTCCCAGCCTTCCTTGTTGTTAGGATGGCTAACAAGTTGAAAGTAGAAATCAGACAGAGAGGCAAAAGCCTCCAGAAAGTTTTCTATTTTTCTCTTTTCAAAGGAACAACTCTTTTTCTCCACTGTCTTATCTTGACAGGAGATCCAGGGTGTGGAGATTGCAGATGCCATCTTGCCATCATATGGCAGTAATCCAGTGCACAGATGGAGGAAGAGCCTGTGCCTTTTAGGATATTGCAGAGCTTCTGCACTAGTCCTGAATTGTTCACCTTTAAGGTTTTTGCTACATAAAAGCAAAACCATAAGGGGGATAAAACACTATTTAATGGTTTTAACTAAAAACAACTAATTAATGCTTGTTTTAAAGTTATTAATTGTGTTCCTTGTTATTTGCAGTGAAATGCATTTCTAACTGATATGACTTCTCTGCAGTAAAGTTTTGTTAGCTTATCACATAGAATTCTCTTTCATTCAACTATTCTCTAAAGCATAGGGGTAGAAAGCAAAGGAAAATTGTTCACCTAACATTCTCCCAAGCTACATGGTGCTTTAAGTATACCATTAGCCACAAATCTCCCATGGACACTAGCAGATTCCTTGCCCAAAGCATGAGCTATAAGAGTAAAGCTCTTCTGCCCCATGCCCTTGCTATCTATCATGCATTGTGGTAGATGTCTGCTTGGGCTAAGTGTCCTCCCTGGTACATAGAGAGCAACAGATGTTTCCTTTTGGAATCACCACAACATACTGTTTGTTTTTAGTCGGGTAGGTTCACTGTTCCGGCTGCCTGCTTGGTTAATGGCTTTAACAATGAAGATATAGCGTGTCCCACTCTGCAGTCCATGTACGGTATAATGGTTTTGTTTAATATTGGGCACAATCATCCAGCTATCCACTGAGTTATACAGACCTGTAAAGTGGGGAAAGACAAGAGCATCAACAAACAGGTAATAGTATGAAAAAAACCACTAAAAATTCAATCATGAGCCCCTGCCCAATGAATTCATTTTGTTTCAACTCTTGAAAGATGACTCATTATAATGAAATAAACCTAGATTTATGATTTCACAGCTTGTTTTCTTCCATACAACTAAGATCCTGCCAGGATCCTCATCTCTGGCCATGGAGGAACTAACAAAATTTACTGTTTTTTTTTTTTTGTTTGTTTGTTTGTTTTGTTTTTGTTTCTGTTTTTGTTTTTGGCTACTAGCAAAGGTAAGGTTGTATCAATTTTCTGCCAGATAATACAGAAATGGCTACTATAATAAATCAAAGAATCATCACTGTTACAGAGTCACTAAAGCTTTAGCCCAAATATCTATTCCTCTGAAAGCTGATCTGACCTTGTATGAATGGAACAGCCCTGTGCGGAGCACAGAAACAGGAAAACTCGGTGAAAAAGCCATCTGTATAATGAATGTCCCTCATTTTACAAGTGGGATACTAGGCTAGAAAGAAGAAGAGTGACTTTCCCAAGGCCACAAGTAGTTGGTGATGATGCTGAGAGCAGAACCCTGGTCCAAGTCCCTGGTCTTTTAATCCTAGCCCGGCATTCTCTTTACTGCATCACACATTCATGGTGTGAATGGCATTGTTCCTTTATCTTTACAAGATGATGAGGCTTTCAGGACTTATGATTCCACTATTCCACCCTACTTTCTAATTTACTTCCTAAATGTGTTTGGCTCTAACATGTATGCTATAGAAAAGCCAAGGAGATAACATGATAACAAAAGGAAGATACTATCTCCTTGCTGCACTTACACATTTTTACCCCTTTGTAACTCTGACTCTCACATTCCTCTGGAGTCAGGTGGTCTAGGAACACACTGTTGCCTGGAACATTTCTCCTTTTCCAAGTAGGGAAAGAGCTCAGCAATGTAGGCTTCTACTTTTGAAAGCTCTTAGACTATAAATATTGGCTTACCCAAAGGAAATATACATAACTAAAAATATGCATTTGGTTAGATTTTAGTAAAAGAGGGACCAACATTCTCAACTGTACATTACCTAGACTTGTCTGTTCTTTCAGCGATTTTTTAGGTAGTTTATTACATTTTTACCACATTTATACCAGAGAGTGGAAAGAAAAGAGAAAGTAAAGTGAGCAGTGAGTATAGTCACTTCCAGCACCTCTAGTAAAGGTTGGAATTTGGAAATAATAAATTGTGTGTTTTTTACAAATAAGATATGATCAAATGATTTAACAACTACTTTGGAAAAAGCAGAAATAGCCTAAAGTAAAGCTACAAAAATAAATATAATATTGTCAAGCAGATTTGTTATAAAAAGAAAAATAAGAATGTAGAGATGAACAGAGATTTTCATGAAAACACAGTGAGGATAAGTCCAGGAACAATGCTTGAGGCCTTACTTATCTATGTATTGATGCTCAGTATGAATCACAAACTGCACATGAAATTTTAATAGTGATAAGAAAATATATAATTTTCCCAAATTGTTCCAACAATATGAAACAAGGAAATAAATAAAAACAAACTTTATAATTAAGTATATACAGGTGTGAATAAAGAATGAGGATGTTTTCTACAGAATGATTTTAAGAATATATGGTCAATTTAACAAAGACAATTATAGAAGACCATAAATATCACGTTCCTTTGAGTAAAAGAAAAGCAAATAAGAAAACATACCGAGGGCCAGCCAATTAGCTCATCTGATTAAAGTGCCTGCAAGCAGGCACAGAGGTCAGGTTCAATCCCCACCCCATGGCGCCCTGAGATGTGCGGACCCCACCCCATGGTGCCCTGAGATGACAATTGCAACTGGGCATGGTAGGGCACACCTGCAATCCCAGCTCTAGAGAGGCTGTGAACAGGAGGATCACTATGAGTCTGATCTAGTAGTGAGACACTGAACACCCTATAGATCCATCCCTAAAAATACAAAAAAAAAAAAAAAAAAAAAAAAAAAAAAAAAAAAAAAAAAAAAAAAAAAAAAAAAAAAAAAAAAAAAAAAAAAAAAAAAAAAAAAAGAAAGAAAAGAAAACAGGCTGTATTTTCTTGGATTTACAAAACAACAATAACAACAGGAAGAATAACACAGAAAATAATAAAGTTGGCTACCTATGAGGGATGGATTGGAGAAAGACTTCAAAGATATAGGAGGGAATGGCACTGTGTTGTTAGGAATTTGTTTCCTAAAAGTATTTTAGATATATTTTGAGACTGAGTAATGAATTCATATATTGACTTTTGGGGGAGCCATGGTTCTCATTATAGAAGAGGAATAATAAGGAATGAGGAAAGGCAAGAAAAAACTTGTGCATACAGATCGGAATTGGGAGTTTGACATGATTGTGTGACTTCTAAAATAGGAACAATCTGCCTCCTTTATTATCAGGTTCTACTACTGAGGAATCAACCAACCACAGACTGAAACTATTTTTAAAAATTGTGTCTATACTGAACATGTACAGACTTTTTCTTTTCACTATTTCCTGAATAATACAGTGTAAGAACTATTTACATACTGTTTTCATTTTATTCTCTAGAAATTTTTTGAAATTACATGGGAGGATGTGGATAGGAGGTATATGTAAATACTATACTATTTTTGTAAGAGATTTAAACCTCTAGAGGTTTTATGTCCTTGGTAGGTCCTGGAACCAACAGCAAGGGATGATTATATGTTTTTGTGTAATGCATATAGATGTGCACACATGTAGAGTATATACACATGCATATTATATGTGTATGCATATGCCTACTTATGTGAATATCTAGTATCCACTCTCTTGGTCTAAATCTTTTCCTTTCACTAGAAGTAACCAAACTTCATTCCAAAAATGGCTGATTTCAAGGCTGGGACTGTAATAACCTTATGGCATTTTGTTATGCCACAAAGTAAGGAAGTATTTATGAAAAGGAAGTAACGATAGCCTAAGGACCCTGGAGTCACCTTGAAAAGCTTCTACTGGCTAAATACAAACTATTGAACCACCTAAGCAAATAATGGCAGTAAAATTTTTTGGATAAAGGGTGATTCATGAGTCCACACTAATGACTAAGTAAATGATGGGAAGTGGAGTAAGGTCCTACTTAACAATAAAATGGTTGAGTGACAACTTGCAAATGTGGAATGGAGTACTCAGATAAAATAACATAATTTTGTAATCAACACTGTAAAAATTGGATCTGGCTAGTCATTAACTGATACCAAAACAGTGGTGGAGAGGAGGTGGATTTGATGAGGAAATAGAATATTTTTTTTTTATTTATTTTTTTTTTTTGCCGAACCAGGGATTGAACTCAGACCCTTGCACTTGCCAGGGAAGTGCTTATTCCACTGAGCCATCTCCCCGGCCTGAAATAGAATATTTTGATGATCATATATTATCTATCATCACACAGGTGGCTTAGTACTGGTAAAAGAAAAATACAGGAACTAAAGATAAAATTTTGAATAAGTAATTAAAATCAGCATCAAGAATGAAGAGCAAGTAGTTGTCATGTGCCTCCAAGTATGGCACCATAAAAGGGACATCGCATCATTTACACAGTATTCCCAACATCAATACATGACCTGTCTATAATTGTGATGAAAAATGAAACCAACACAAAATAAGAAATAGAACAAGGAAGAAATAAAAGGGCACGTTAATAAAATTTAATGTTATTAAATGGAGGAATGAGAAACTATTTCAGACTAAAGCAGATACAAGACAATTAAATGTAATACCTGATCTTAGACTATAAAGGACAGCACTGGATTCTTCATCTGTTATAGTGACTACTATTGGCTCAATTATCACAGTAGGCCTATGAGTGATGGTTTAGATAAAATTATTACATCAATGCTAAATCTCCTTACAGTTAGTAATTTACTATGGTTACGTAAGAGAATCTTTCTACACTTAGGAAACGGATATTAAAGAATTTAGGGGTAAAAGATCATGACATACAAATTACTCTCAATTCCTCTGGAAAAATAAAATGTTTACAAATAACAAAAGAAATAAGACAAAATATTGAGAGCAAGTGAATCTGGATAAACAGTATGCTGGCATTTTTTGTGCTAGTCTTGCAACTTTTCTATAATTTTTAATGTATTTGTTCTCACTACACAGCTCAGAATCATAGTGATTCTCCTGTTTTCAGCCTCCTCAGTGCTGGGATTATAGGTGTGTGCTATCATGCCCGGTCTCAGTGGCTGGCTCAGTGAGCCTGGGGGAGGGACTGCGTGGCTGTACTTCTGAAGTCAGTTCCAAACTTTCAAAGGTAAATATATGAGGGTCAACCAGATAGCTCAGTGGAGTACAGTGCCTGATTAGGCAGAACACAGCAGGTTCATCCCCAAAGTGCCATGCCAACCCCATCGCTGGGGCATACTGAGAATCAATTGAGTTGAAGCATGGTGGCATGCACCTGTATTCCCAGCATTTGGGAGGCTGAAAACAGGAGAATCCTTATGAATTTGATCTATGTAGTGAAACCCTGTATTAAAAATGCATTTTAAAAAAATGTCAAAATAAAAGGTAAATATTTGACCTTGTGGGTATCAGTGAGACTTAGTAAAATGTGATTTATGACTGAATTGTGGTAATTGAGGCATACCTCTTGTTCAAAAGAGTATAAAAACAGTAAAAAAAAAACCATGAACCCAAGCTGAAATGTGTGGTGGAGAGCATTTGCATGAAAATGAAAAGGGGGGAAACAGAAGTGATATGAATCTGTATGGTAGTATATTATAGACTGTCTGGCCAGACAAAGGGTATGTCCACTACTTTCTAAATACAAAACACAAAATTAAAGCTGGGTGTCTTGATGCACACCTGCAATCCTAGCACTCAGGAGGCAGGAGCAGGGGGACCATTGTAAATTTGGGGCCTGTCTAGGTTACATAGTGAATTCAAACTTATATGACATAGCAAGATGCCATCTCAAAAATACACACTATATATATACACAAAATTCAAACAGAGACAAATTATACAGCAGAGTAATTGGGAAGAGAAGCATCTGTTAGGAGTTTTCTTCAGTGATCATCATTATCTGAAACATTACTAGTTCTAGTAATTTCAAATCTTAGAAGAGGTGGGAAGAAATTTTAAAGGTGGGGATACTTCTCCATACTTAATTCTATCAACAAGAAGGAACTTTTTGAATTAAAACATTACTCCTCTACAAGGGAAAGTGGTTCTCAGAAATGGCTTCAGTCAACAGTAGTGTACTGGGATGTCCATAAATATTTCCATTAAAATAGTATCCCACTGCCATCTGAAATTTTTCTTCATGGCTCCGCCTCTGTTCTTGTCCTA
The DNA here is from genome assembly GCA_004027165.1 of Ctenomys sociabilis. Classification (NCBI taxonomy): domain Eukaryota; kingdom Metazoa; phylum Chordata; class Mammalia; order Rodentia; family Ctenomyidae; genus Ctenomys; species Ctenomys sociabilis. The sequence goes on from PVKA01012181.1 coordinate 18,513, forward strand.
CTGAACTCATCTATCAACAACTGGAGGAACACATAGAAGACAGTCTGGGAAAGAAAAAAAATGTATTACGAGGTCAGATTTGGATTCAGAAGGATCATGGCACGTTGGAATGAGGGAACGAAGCTATCCAGGTAAAAATTAATAGGAAGAAAAGCAAGGTGTTGAGTTTTAGCTTACACAACTGAATAGCAACAGGATTTGGAATACAACGGGACTTCAGTTGACTATATCCTCAGTAAAAAAGTCAACAGTCAATGTGGCTGTCAAAAAATAGATACAGTGCAAGTAAATAATAATTCATGCAGAGGAGAAATAATCCAGCTATCCTCTATGATAGTCAGACCATTTTTACAATATTGTTTTCACTCTTTTGACAGCATACTTTACAAAGTACAATGGCAAATAGCAGTGTCCATAAAAAAGGATATCAAGATAAAAAGTTACATGAAGATCAATTGAAAGAACTGAGAATATCTACTCAGGAAAAGAGAAGATGCAGAAGAGATAAGGGAGTTATCTAAGACTATCTAAAGAACAGTTATATGAAAGATTGATTAGTTTTGCACCTCATTAGAGGCACAAAGGCCAAATCTAGGATGAGTTGGTAGCTGTGGTTTGATTCATGAAGTCTGACCGGCTTGAGCTGTAATAATGACTCCATCACTTCATAGCTCTGTGGCCTTGGGCAACTCACTTAACTTGAGCCTCAACCATTCATTTATGAAATACAGTCTGCCCAAAACTGTATATACATTTCAGGAAAAGAAAAATAATATGATGCATTTTCAATGGATGGTGCTATCCTCATATGGGAGGACCATGAGGATGTGTATATCACAGATATACCACTAAACTTCTGGCCTTTAGAGAAGAAATTGAAAATGCATGTACAATAGTCTCAATGACCAAGGTTACCCAAGCAGTAGTTTAACATACTAATAAATGTTTGGAAAATAATGGCTATCATTTTGAGTATTGTAATCATACAGTATAAACTTGATGTGTATTAATCTCATGTTGTCTCAATAAAGTTGCTATTAGAATATATTTATACAAGTTTTTCTTTTCCTTCAGTGTGAACATATTTTTGGCAGACTCTGTGGAATTAAATATCATCTGTTTCATAAGGCTAATGATTTATAAGGACTAAGTGAGATAATACACGTATTTGTAAATGGCAAAACACAAATGATTATTATCATTATTATTTACTAAAAGAAAAGAGTTTCTTACAAGGAAGCACTGACAATTATTTACAGCTGTAAAACAACTAATGGCCTGTTTGGTAAAAGCGAGTATCCATTAATGATAATGTTTAAGCAGAGAAAGAACAATCATTTACTGAATGTCTGGCAGAAAGGAAATTTAGACTAGATGATTTCTAAGGTCCATTCTGACTCTAAAACGTTACAAGTCCATCACTATTAAGAATTACTGTTTAGACTTTTCTTTACAAAGGGATGTGTAGCCTTTAAAACACAGAAGATGACCTTTAGATCTTAGTCATTTCCTGGACTTGATCTCAACACCCAGGTGATAACTATTCTCCCTATATCAGGAAGAAGCATAGTTCCTGGCTCTAAAATGTTCCAGAATATGGAAGACATGCCTAGAAAAGCACAATGATGAGGCATTAGATTTCTTGACTTCTGAACCTGAAGAAACTCCCAGGAACACAGCTATGTGGGCCCAGTGGCTTGGAATGGAGCTGCATGAGGCAAGTGTTTGACTTCCAAATGTCCTCTCATCTCCCAAACCCACTGTTGTCACAAAACAGATTTCTGTCCCAGAATTGTCATAAAACCAGAAACAGAAACCTAGAAGAACAATTTAGTTACAAAACTTCTTGTGTTGGCCTGTGAAGTGAGACATATGTCAAATCACAAAGATAAAAGAAAGTATTAATTTGCAATCCTGCAGATGCAACATAGGGTGGGAAAAAATCCTAGTCTAGAATCCAGTTTGCTTTTATTTTTATTCTCCCCCACCTGAGAGCACTGAGTAGAACTTTCAGAATCAATGCCACTTGGCTGGTAACTGATGAGTTCAGTTTCTGTTCTGCTTTATCTCACTCCAATTTATCAGAAGATGCATTCACCATGACACATAAGCTAAACAATGTGCTTTTATGTGTGTGTCATACTTAAGTCTGAAACAAAGATTACTCTACCACTAAGCCACATGCTCAATCCTTAATATTTTTCTTTTGACGCAAGGTCTCCCCAAATTGCTCAAGATGGCCTGAAACTCAGAATCCTCCCTTGGCCTTCGAAGTAACTAGGATTACAGGTGTGTGCTACCATTCCCAAGAACAATTGCTTTTTTCAACTTCTTTCGTTTTGTGGCCCACTAGCTCATGTTTTAATATTTACTGTAATTATTCATGGAAAGGCAGAATGAGTAAAGTGAAGAGTGATAGAGCAGAAGGTCTGTCGCCATGATCACTGATACGAATGGTAGAAGAAGTAATTGTCTTTGCACATGATGTTTTATAATGATAATGAAGTGGAAGTAGTCAGAGAGAGATGCTCACACAGATAGAATCAGAAATCATAGTGGTTAAACTACCTAGGAACTAATTCTGAGCAGTGCTCTCCTTGACAAAGAGTAGAGTGACTTAGATTAATTAAGAAAAGGCCACAGATTACAAAAAGATTATAAAAACAAATGGGAGTGACCCCCATAACTGCCCAGCAAGGAAATACACAACTTGCTTGTTGCCCATAAGTAAGGTCTTTGCAATGCCCTGGGAAGCTTACACTGTCTATGAAAGACTATACTAAACAACCTAACATGTCTTACAAACACTTGCCTCGTGGCGCCCCGGCCAATCTTGAGCAGCTTACTGCTTCCTTACATTTCCTTATCTCTGGCCACAGGCCCCAACTACACCATGACTTACTGATGAAGTTAGCCTGGCCAGTGAATATGGTGTACTGAAGCTCATAGGAGCTGATGCTGAACTCATCATCTGAGATCCAGTGGACTGTAATGGTGTCATGGGAGGCAGTACAGAGCTCCTCTCGGATAGAGGGTGGGTTGGGGGCTGTAAAGAAACATGGAAAAGAAGGTAAGGAAAACATACTGTCTCTTCTGGAACTTTACAATCTTGAATCTTCCTGCCTAACCTGGTATCTCTTGCAGAGGCAGTTGTTTTGTTGCTGCTGCTGTTTTTCAACGTTAAGGACTGAACCCAGGGTCTTGCGCCTAGCTAGGCAAGCATTGTACCACTGAGCTACATCCCTAGCCATTTCAAACTTATATTTTGAGACATGATCTCCCTAAGTTGCCAGGCTGGTCCTGAACTTGTGATCCTCCTGCTTCAGCCTCCTGAGTAGCTGGGATTACAAGTATGCATCATCACACCCAACTTCATTTTTCTTTTTTTTCATTATTCTTTTCTTATAGACATTTATTACCCTTAGTTCCAATGTTTTAAAATGTACTGTTACTTGTGACAACTATTTCTGATAAGCAAGGCCTGTCTAGAAAACTAACTCTGAGTCCTAACAGCTCTAAGACTTCATGTGATCCTTTGTAAAAGATAAAAAATAAACATTAAAACTAAAACCAATGTTAGGGAAAATAAAATCTCAGTAGAGGTAAGGCAATTCATATTAAGGAAAAGAAATATTAGGAATGACCACATGTATTTTGCATTCCTCATTTCATAAAATTGTCTACAACTACATCTTACATCTTTTTGCTTATCTGCTAATTCTTAATTTCCTTAAAATCATTTGAGTAGGAACTGCTCCCATGTGGTATATTATCTAATATTTTCTAATTTCCATCTGTGTTCTATCTTTCTACCAAGCAATGATGTATAACTGACAGGCTCATAATGAGAAATTAATCAGCAATTTCTTGTGTTTTACCTTTAATACCATCCTGTCCCTACAATTATTTGATAAATCGTATTTTTTTCTCTGTTACAGGAACTAAAATATATTTTATCTAAAAAGATACATGTATGTTTTGATTATAAAAAACACTTTTAGTGTGAACATTGTCCTTTTCAGACTATTTTAAACTAAAAGCACACCAAAACAAAACAAATTAAAATGAGAAGGAAAGCATCATACTTCCATACCTGTTAAATAGTCTAGCCCCTCCAATAGTTTCTTTTCTCTAGAAAAATCTAAAGCAAAGTTTTCAAAGGCATCATTAAAATTGATATCTGGAATCAGAACTTGAGAAGATGCAGTTGCCATAGCGACTCTGGTAAAAAGGAAAAGGAAAAGTATATCAATATTCATCAAAATAAGTTTGCAACATTTACGCAGTGTTTAATTTCTGGTCAAATAAAGTAAAAATATTTTATCTGTGCTTTTCCAATGGAAACCATTTCCATTTTAATCTTCAGGAACCAATTAAGAGTTACAACATATTTATTCACATATGTTTACCCCTCAAGCAGACTCCCCCGTGTTCTCTTAATTTTGAGAAGTAAATGCAGGATTTTTCACCCTCTGCATCATTTTCCATCTGTCAGGCAGCATCAAAACTAGACCTGTGAAAGCTCAGTAAGAGCAGTTTGAGAGATTTTTTTTCTCCGTATTTTTTCATGCTAATCAACAAACCAATAAGCTGGGTTGCTATCTTTCACTAAATATTACCCTTTATTATACATTTTATAATATCTGTATTTTATTTTATTAAATATTCACTAATTGTATAATTTTGCCTCTCCAACTAGTTCTAAGAGACCCAAAACTGAGGTTGATATTTTGTACTTCTTGCATCTTCCACAGACCCTAAAATACTGTTGGACACATGATGAGTAAACAATTGATGAATGAATAACTGAAAGAATAGTAACAACACAACTGCTAATCGTTACTGAGTGGCTAGTATATGCAAAACAGTATGCATACATTTCACATATATTATCTTATTTATTTCTTGCTGTATTTCTCAGTAGATGTTATTGCCATTTTCCAAGTGAGATAGGTGATATATTGTAAAGCTAAGTAATTTGCCCAAGGTCACACAATCAGTAAAGGTCAAAATATTATTGAGCCCATGTCAACGGATTCTAAACGTTACACTCATAATCATCTTTTCTTCCCCTCCCCCACTTTTCCAACTTCCCCTCCCAGACTGAACCACAGCCTTTTGCAGTGCTGGACAAACATTCTAACTCTGAGCCACATCCCCAGACCTTGGAATTTTATTTTGAGACAAGGTTTCCCTAAATTGCCTAGCTTGGTCTCAAACTTGCAATCCTTCTTCCTTAGCTTCCTGAGGAGCTGGGATTATAAGTGTGTACCACTATGCCTAGAGATTCTGTTCTTATAAGCTTATATCTACTTTGCCTATTTCTCCAATTCTTAACCATAGCTATACATCAGAATTATCTGGCAGATCTTTTATAATATATACATGTTTAAGGCCTTTAGTAGACTCTCTATATCAGAGCCAATGAAGATCCTTAAACGTGAAAATGACAGGATTAAAAGAAACATTAAATTGGCAATAATAGGCTAAAGTGGAAAGAAGAGGCATAGATTATAGGAAGATCAGAAAGGTAATTTTTATGGTGAATTAGTTGCAAGGTGATTGAGAGTTGAGCAAATATGTATCCTCATACACATATACCCAGATAATATGTACAAAAATATATCTTGGCTATATTAATTTATTTTTAATATTAATTTTAATTTTTTGTAGTACCAGCGATTGAACTAAGGACCCTGCACTTGCCAGGCAAGCACTTATTCTACTGAGCTACTTCCACAGCCCTCTCTTAGTTATTTTTGAAAATTGAAATGTTTCAGGAATAAACTGCAGGCTAATATAAGCAAGTGAAAAATTAATTCAGTAGAGTTTTAAGGTCTCATATTGAACCCCCAGTCTTCCAGGATTTTGTGAGCAAGGAAGTAACTTCTTTAAGCTAAGACTTATATCAGAAAATTGGCTCCTATAATTTCTTTCTGAAAATAATTTCTTTCTTTCATCAGTTTTCTTTCTTCCATGTGTCCACCTAGCCATACAGTACTTAGCAAGCACAACTAATGTGCCACACACTGAACATACACAGAGAAAACAAGTTTCCTATGATTCTTGCCCTCACAGAACTCAGCAATCACAGAAGATACAGATATTAGATAGTCATACAAACACAAGAGTCACCAAGCAGGTTTCTAAGGGTTCTAAGGGAAATCTCCCCCAAGGAAGTCAATGACCTAATGATGAATAAGATTTACCTATGTAAAGGCTATTGCCATTTCCATATGCATATTCTTTCTTGCCAGGGGACTAGAGAATGAGACAAAGTGATGGTATACATTTGTCATGATGTTGCAAACTTTCCCCTTTATTTTATTTTATTTTATTTTATTTATTTATTTATTTATTTTTGAGACAGGGTCTCACTATGCAGTTCAGGCTGGCCTTAAGCTCACTTTGTAGCTCAGGCTGGTCTCGAACTCACAACAATCCTCCTGCCTCAGCCTCCCGAGTGCTGGGATTACAGGCATGCTCCACCACGCCCAGCTTTTCCCCTTTATTTTAAGAATAATGGAAATCACTGAAGCATTTTAAGCAGGAGTAGTATATTGAAATTTATGTTTTAAGAAGAGTATTGTGGCTTTAGTAAATGGATGAGAAAGGGTCAAATTTGGAAACAGGCAAGGGCTAGGGAGATAGCTCAGTGGTCTAAGCTTCTGCCTGGCAAGCACAAGGACCCAGGTTCGATCTCTGGTACCTAGCATGCCATGCCGGTCCTGGAGCCTCAGGAACACAGTGCTGGCCACCAAAACCCAGCATAGTGACGCACGCCACACATGTAATCCCAGAATTGGAGAGGTTGAAACAGGAGGATCACTACATGTCTGAGCTGTGTAGTGAGATCCTGTACCAAATACATAAATAAAGGATTTTTTTAAAAAAATGGAAACAACAGGAAGAACAATTTTTATATAGGGTCTCACTATGTAGTGCAAGCTGGCTTTTCACTCACTAGATAATTCAGGCTGGCCTGGAACTCTCAGTGATCCTCATGCCTCAGCCTACTAAGTACTAGAAGTACATGTATGACCACACCCAGCTAAAGTAATCAATACTAAAGTGCCTAGAAATAAGCAATAAGTAAAGTGGTAACCCAGACAAATGAACCACAAAGAGTTAATTCAGGAAAAATGAAAAACAAGTGGTCAAGAAATATTAATGCCTTGCCAGCCCTGTCCCTGTGGCACACTGAGACAGCAATTGAGACTGGGTGTGGTGGCACACGCCTGTAATCCCAGCTCGTAGGAGGCTGTAAACAGGTGGATCACTATGAGTCCGATCTAGTAGTGAGACCCTGAACACCCCGTAGACTCTTCCCTAAAAAATACAAAAACAAAAAAAAATCAGGCTCTACAATGGTACAAGAAAAGTTTGTGAGTGCCAGCAAGATAGCTCAGCAGACTAAGCAGTTGCTTAGCAAGCTCAGGGATCATCATTCAATCCTTGATCCTCGGTACCACATGCTGCCCTAGCCAGGCATACTGTGCTGGCAACCTAGATTGGGTGTGGTATTCACATCTGTAAGCCCAGCACTGGGGAGGCTGAAAACAGGAGGATCGATATGAGTCCAAGTTGTGTAGTGAGACTGTGTTCCAAATACATAAAAAAGAGAAAAGTTTGTGATATATTAAAGTTTGAGATATAGGCAAACAGTATCTATGATATGATCTTATGCTTGTAAAATACATTATGTTAAGATCAAGATACTGTAGTATGTTTGCAAATGTTAATTGTGGCTGAAAGGTTTGTAATGAGATGAAAGTGACATTTAGGATGACACCATATCGTGTGCGTAAGCGCACACACACACACACACACACACACACACACACACACACTGACCTATCCTTCTCTATTAAAATATAACATCAACATCTCACTATTGTCTCTCAAGGCCTTGATCTCTACTAGGGATAATATAACAACTTCCACTTGTAAGGAGACAGGGATATCTTCTTTTAAAATTATATTTAGTGTTATGGGGTCTCACTATGCAGCTCAGACTCATGGGATCCTCCTGCTTTCAGCCTCCCCAGTGCTGGGATTAAAGGTATGTGCCACTATTCCCCGGCTCTGCCTGGTTGAGCCAACCCTGGGGGTAGGGCTCATGTGGCATATGGTGCTGGGTAACAAACCACAGTCCGGTCCATGCACTTGACTAAGCTTGCCTAAGCAGGTGAATTAGTCCACTGAGCTATCTTTCCAGCCCCAGAAAAGGGATACCTTTCTAAGCTAAAATTGTATTTTATCTGAAGACATACATCTTTAACACAATATAATAATTAACAGTAGGAAGGAATTTCAGAACCTGTAAATATAGTGGAAAAATGCTCACTAGAGCACAGATTGCTATTTTTTCTACCTATACCATAGGCCAGTGTTGGCTAACCTTCTAAGGATGAGTACCCAATTTCCAACTCCAAACCCACTTATTTGACACAAAGTGCCAGCACTGCAATTAAACTCAAATATTGAAGGTTTAGTTTAGAAGAAAACAACACATACACTGACATCTTTTGCCCAAAAGAAAGACAAACAGGTGCCAAAGGTTGGTGACCAGTGCCATAGTCTATATTTGAACTTGACATAAACAGTTAAGAATCCTCAACATGTTGATTGCTGGTAATTTAATGCTAACAAAACTCTAAAAGCTAAAGGGTTTGCAACAAGAATGTACAGCAAAAGAAAAGAATATCTTAAAACAGGATGAGGAAGATCGACAGCATTAAAAGAATAAAAGTAGGAAAGGAAGACCTGCTCACAGAGGCAAAATAAATCAAACGAACTAACAAACGGGAATATTCATGAAAGCTAAGGGCAGGGTAATTTCAAGTTAAAATGGTCAGTGGGGACAATTGTTACTAAGACTTGAAGAAAGATGAAGAGTAGGAGAAAACAAACAAGTATCTATTCTGTTTATCAACAAAATCTGGTGACTTTAAATGAACACTTTAAATGATGTAGAAGTGAGAGAAAACAGTTCAGATCCTGAAGGCAAATAGAGTGGTATATATATATATGTATTTATATTTAGCTCTGCTTTCAAGAAATCCCACTATAATGATAAAAATAGAACATTATAAACCCACAAAGGCAAAGAAAGTAGAAAAAGATGCCAGCAATTAAAAGATTTTCAACAAACGTTTGAAAGCTAGAAAGGGATGGATAGTGGTAACCAACAACAGACCAGAGAGAGCTGGATCAGGAGGCCAACATCAAGCTGATTTAGTGCCACAAAGTTGGAAGTTTGCAGGAGGACTAGTTAGACCTCCAGATCCACTCAGCAGAGATTTTCTTTCCCTCAGACTGGCAGGAGACACAAAGTTTACTTTCTACAGAGCTTTGATATTAAACTAAAATCATCTTAAAACTCTGTGTGCCCTTACGTTATTTGACGACCTCCACTCCCACTAATAGCAGGAGACTAGAAGATTCCTTCCATGCAAAAATGACCCAAGAGAGAACACATCCATAACCAACAGCTGAGCTCCCTCAACAAAACATCTGACATTTTGTTTTATAATAGTATAGTAAAAAGCCAGGCGTGGTGGCACATGCCTGTAATCCCAGCACTTGGGAGGCTGAGGCAGGAGGATTGTCGTGAGTTCGAGACCAGCCTGAGCTACAAAGTGAGCTTAAGGCCAGCCTGAACTGCATAGTGAGACCCTGTCTCAAAAAAAGACAAAAAAAAAAATAGTATAGTAAAGTTCATCAAGGGCCAAGTTGTGTCCACCGACTCAAGGCTGTCAGGCACTTTTTGGTGATTAAGGTCAAAAAAGCCTGCTAGACATTTAAGGAAGGACAAAAACTAAAAGCAACAGAGAAAAATAATATTGAGGAAACTAATACAATGTAGGGTTCTAAAGGAAGCTTTTTTAATTGAAAATATTCTGAGGAAACAAAATGGTTTATATCTATAAAAATAAGTCTCAATAAAGGGTCCTAGTAAGTAAAAATGTGACTAAGTTCATTTTTCAATGGAGACTGGAGAAAAAAATTAAAGAAATCTCAGGGATACTGAAACAAAATGACAAAGTCAAGGAAACACGTTTTTTAAAATTAGGAAACAAGTCTAGTGTGACCAATATCTGACTAATTAGAATTCAAAATAAAAAGAAGAGGATAAAAGGGAGTCAAATATAGGTGAATAATAAAATAAAATTTTCCATAGCTGAAAATCATTTATCTTCAAACTGAACAGTTTCACTAAGTATGCCACAAAAATGAATAATGAATAATGAATAATATTCAACCATTGTGAATATTGGTGAAATTTAGGAATACTTTCACACTGTTAGTAAGAATATAAGTGCTATGGTTTATATCTATCAGTCTCCCCAAAACCTCATATGTCACAGGTTGGGATTTTTGCAGATGGATCGATCAAGAGCGTATGATGCAGGGTTGCGAAGGTAGGAATAAGGGTACCACAGCTGGGGTATGAGTGTTCCTGGCCCAAAGATTGGATAGCCTGGACAGAATATAAGGGACAGAAAGAAGACTTGAAGCTGCTATTGCTGGCTGCTTGCTGCCTTCTTCCTGCCCTGCCATGCTATGAACTGTTTCTCCTCTGCAATGCCCCTCTGCCATGCCATCCTGCCTTGGAGCCAGCCAACTATGGCCTGAAACCTCTACAAATTGTGTGTCAAATAAAGCTCTCCTCTCTTTACCTCTTGCATTGGGTATTTTGTTTCATTGGGAACTAAACCAAAAAGTTAAAGAAGCCACTGTAGCAAAATGAATGGAGATTCCTCAACAAAGTAAAAATGGAATTACTCTATGATCTGATACATCCATTCCTCACTTTATATACAAGGGAATTGCAAACAATATGCTGAAGAGACATTGCAGTCCCAGGCTCACTGCAGCATTAATCACAACAGCCAAGAAACAGAATCAAACCAAGATTCTGTCAATGGATAAAAAATATGCATATATGAAATATCATTCTGCTTTAAAAAAAAACAACACCATCATTTGTAACAAACATGGATGAATCCCAAGGATATTATGCTAAGTGAAATGAGTTAGGCACAGAGAGACAAATACTACATGATCTCATTTATATTTGAAATATAAAATTCAACCTCAAATTAGAGACAGATTTAGAGAGTAGAACTGTGTTAACAAAAGCTGGAATGGAGCGAGAGAAAGGCAACTAGAAGTTGTTATTTAAAGGGTACAAAATTTCAGTTAGGCATAAGGAATAAGTTTTTAAGATCTATTGCATAAAAATGACTATAGTCAATTAATATAATACATTGTATATTTCAAAAGAGCTAAGAGCAAATTTTTAATGTCTCACCAAAAAAGGAGATGAAATATATGTTAATCAGCTGGATTTAATAGTCCATATTGTATTAAAATACTAAAATATCATATTATACTTCATTAATGTATACAACAAGACCTAGCAATTAAAAATACTAATAGTTTAAAAGTCAACTTTTAAACTATTTTTAGAGTTTACTGGAAATTGAGCTGAGGGCCTTGCACTGAGTAGGCAGGTGCTTTGCTGCAGAGATATATTCACAGCCAGAACTTCTATATTTTAAAATATAAGTCACACCAAAAGATCACGAATTCAAATGGCAGACTACTTCTCAATAGAACACTGGAGATAGTGAATCCATGATTTCAAAATTATAAAATTTATTTCCAAACTGAAAATTAATTTAACATATTTTATATAGAAGTCCTCAAAAATTTATTTCACATGTATTCTTTCTAGAGACATGAGAAAATCTGTTTCAAATAGTTTAGAGTTAAACTGCATAGGAATAACTGCAGTTATACTGTGTATCACGATCTTCAAAGCAGTCACTCAGAGTATAAGATATGAGCCAAAAAGATCTTACAGAAAAGAAACAGAGACTAGCATTATTTTTTCCTTTTTTGTTTCTTTTTGTGGGGAGTTGTTTGAGACAGGCTCTCGCTATATAGCCCAGGGTGGTCTTGAGCTCACAGTGATCCTTCTGCTTCAGCCTCCAGAGCATTTAGATTATAGTTATGCACCACCAATACAGGCCAAACTTTCTTTTCAACTACCTAACATAAACTAGTAGTACAAATGAAACAAATTAGCATATATAGAGAAATATTTTTATTCTCTTATTTGGTGACATAACTTTGTTCTATTTTTAATAATAGAAAATAAACTGTACAGAAAGAGGAAATACATGCAAAGTCTGATAGCTTCACTATAATTAAGGAAACAAAGCTGAGACTTCAAGGAAACTAAGTTGACTGGAATTCACAGGGTGGAGTACCAGAGAGGATAAACTCACAGAGGGAAAATTCTAGAGGCTTTCAAGAGATTTCAGTCAAGTATTCAACAGAATATTGTGAAACCAAGGAGGTGGCTCAGTGAAATAAGTGCTTCCCTGTCAAGCACAAGGCCTGAGTTCAATCCCCAGTTCCACAAAAACAAAAAGAAGAAAAACAAAAAACCTAGCATATTAATCATCTAAGGCATGTGAAGAAACTACACATTGTTAGGGAAACTTCCATCCAAGAAAAAAAAAAAAAAAAAAAAACAGAGGGAAAAATCTTAGTTGTCAGACATGGCCAGACACAGTGAGTAGTGTCTGTTTCACCAGCTAAACTGAAAAATCTCACTAATCATGGGAATCACATACTCAGAAGGGTTTTGGTCAAGCAGTGAAGAAAAATTGTTCCTAAATACCGTTCTGATCTCACCTAACAAATCTTGGCAATGGTGGAGGTATAACTCAGTGGACTTTGTACATTTCTGCAGGTACTCTACTGCTGAATACACTTCTAGCCCTTCACCCAACAAATCTTTGAAGCAAGACTCGAAAGGATCAATCTTTTTCTAAGGAACATAGCTATATCCTAGAACAAAGCTTAGGAATACTTATAAGAATACAGAAAGATAGGGCCTGGGGACATAGGTCTGGCACATAACCAAAAATGTCCAGACATGCAAAGAATAAATAAAATACAACTCTTAATGAGGAGAAAAGTGAGCAATCAGTAAAGAGCAAAACCAAAGATCAATAAGAGAAAATGGGAGTTGGAGCTTTTAAAAATGGGAAAGCCACCAAGAGATTGAAGGAAGGAGGAGGGAGAGGAAGAGCTGGGCAAGGAAAAGAATTAACATGTGCCCCATACATGTACTAACATCCCACAAGGAACACAGAAACACATATGTATTAATAAAGTTAACTTTTTATGTTTGAAAGAATTTATAAGAAGCAACTGGTTAAGACTGACATCTGACACAGATGTTAAACTATTGAGCAAAGGAATTAAAACAGCCATTATACTTGTATCACCTATGTTTTATAAAAACTATAGGAAAAGCCGAATACCTTTTACAGATATGCAAGATATTTTAAAAGTCTCAAATTAAATGTATAAAGATGAAACTGCAATATTTGAGATAAAAATGCTCAGATGTGTTAACAGCAGAATTGGCATTATAAAGGAAAAGCTTAGTTTGAAGAAATAGTAATAGAAACACACAGATTTTTAAAAAGAATTTTTAAAAAGATGAGTGTATTGATGCATGCCTGTAACCTTGAGCTACTAGAGGCTAATGTAGGAAAAGCACAATTCAAAACTGGCTTGGGAAACTTATCAATACCCTGTCTCAAAAAAAAAAGAATGCCTGAGGATATAGCCCAGTGCCAGAACACCCCTGGCTAAACCCAAACATCACAAAACAAAAATCAACATCAGCTAACTATAGGACAACTTCAACCATCCTAAAACATAGATAACTGGAACATCCTCCCTTAAATAGAGAAAATGTTGCCAAAAAACATTTTTTAAGGAAGTAATGTGAGGTGGCTCACAAGATTGAGACAGGAAAACTGTGACCAGCCTGGGTAGCTTAGTGAGAACTGGTCTCAAAATAAATGCTAGGCATGTAACCCAGATCATCCCTGGGTTCAATTTCTAGTACAAAGGAGGAAAAGGAGAAAGAGACAGAGGAAGAAGGGGAAAAGGAAGAAAAAGAAAAGTTCTGATAGGCTTGCTAAATTTGTAGAAATCAATTGACTATCCAAAGCTTAAAAAAATTTTTCACATGAGGTGGCACACACCTCTAATTCCCAGGCTTAAGTACAAAATAAGTGCTCAATAGTATTATTGTTCTTGTTCGAAAGCTGAAATTGGACATGGGCAATTGACATTTCTTGCATATGGTTTATAGTTAATTTGCTTTCTAAATATGTACAAAATATCACTCTGACATGAATAAACTTTAATAGCGATAAGAGTAAAATAGAGATGAGGAAATGGAAACTCTCACAACCAGTTTTCTATCAAGGCAGAGAGAGGACTAAGTTAACAACTTGTGCAGATATGAGGCAGAGGAAAGTGGTGGGAGTATTTTGTTTTCATTTTCAGTAGGAGAGACATTAGGAGTTTTTTTTTTTTTTTTTGTCTTTTTGAGACAGGGTCTCACTATGCAGTTCAGGCTGGCCTTAAGCTCACTTTGTAGCTCAGGCTGGTCTCGAACTCACAACAATCCTCCTGCCTCAGCCTCCCGAGTGCTGGGATTACAGGCATGCGCCACCATGCCCGGCTGACATTAGGAGTTTTAAGAGATATTTTGAAATCAACCATAGAGGATGAGAGACTAAAGCTATAGAAAAATAAGAATATGTGCCCAACGCACCAATGAAGACATTTCTTCCAGAAGGAAGACAAAAGTACTTGATCTAGCAGGTTAGTACCTACCATTATCTGTAAAATAAGGGCATTTTCAGAGTATAAGCAGGAGGGTGGCAGGTGTAGTTGGAATTTTGAGGTGGATGCATTTGTCTGAAATAGCCACTGTCAAGATGAGTTAAAAAGAAAGTTGACCAAAGGAACACAAAAAGATTGCATTTGATGAAGGTCCAAGTGAGATTAAAAATCATAAATTTGTTACACAGTTAAGACCAATCTCTGTGGCTATGTGATTTCTCTCCAGCAATGCTCTGAAACTCAAACATAGGTATGGAAAAGGTGCGACTAGCTGATTTCAGGTTGGGGCTTTCTCAGGTTGGTGTGGTAAAAGGACAATGGGTAAAGGAGTTGAACAAACTGAAAAAAAGAGGGGCTGAAAAGAGAAATCACATACACTGAAAAAGCGAGACTGAATGTGGTAGTGCACACCTGTAATACAAGGTACTTGGGAAACTAAAGTGGAAAAATTGTTAAATTCAAGCCCAATCTCTCAATTTAGTTAAGAACCTGTCTCAGAATTATAACAAGGACTAGGGATTTAGCTCAGCATAGGTTCCATCCCCAGTACAAAAGGGAAAAGGGGGGAAGGGAAGGGGAGGAGGGAGGGAGGACAGGGACAAGAAATAGTTGGAAGGCAGGATAAGAACATAAAAGTCAGGACTTAGTGTCTCTAGTAAAGCTGAATAATATATATATATATTTGAAGAAAAAAATGAGTTTCAAGCATGAAGGTTATGGTGAGAAAGTAGGATGCTTTAATTTATAATTTCAGTGCAATTTTGAATAACGATGAAGTTAACCATATAGTCCATGGAAGTAGGTCATATGGACCAGAGGTGAGTCACTGGAGAAGAGGATGACAAGGAGGCTAAAAGGATGAAAATTAGATGAGTCAGCCAGGTGGGTGCCACTAAAGGCCTTCAGAATGATGGCAGAAGCACCAGGAGTTGGAGAGAAAACCTTCAGTAAATGAGTGTGGGATATAGCATATGGAAGGTAAATTGGCCTAATGATCTATGGCAGCTGTGTGAACACGAGGAACACAGGCCTCTTTCTTGGCTGTGCATTAAAAGAACTGTTAGGCTGCAAAGATGGAAAGAAGGGTCCAGAAATCCAAGGGGTTTACCAATAGGGCTCAATAATTCACTCTCTGGTAAAATCTTCAAGCAGCTGCTACATATGTGCTTGAAAAAAATAAAATGACTTTACCCGGTTCCCTTTTCACAAGAGCAGGCAATTCAAAACAATATAAGGAACCTACCTCTCAGCAATATTTTTTGCAGACTGTAGAAACCTTGCCTGGTCATTTTCTTTTAGGATATGCTCAGCTTGGTTGATGAGGACTGTTGACCGTTCAAGACACTGACGGCAATTAGCAACCTGCTGGGCCAACTTTCTCAGTTTCATAACCTTAAAGGAATTAATGGAAGAAAAAGCAAGATAAAACATACAGTGCTTAATTAAAATAATAAAACAACATAAAGGAGATCTGCTGTAGTTATTCTACAAATAAGGCTTACTAATATCCCAGGGTCACTGTACTAACCACTCACCTTCTCACCCTACCTGCTAAGTCTCTCTTGCCAACCCTTCCTTCTCCAATCTACAGCTTGCTCACTTGCATTGCACTCAATCACAGACTATCAGTTATATTCCTCCTGTTTGTATTAATAACATTAATTTTTCTAATTATAAAAGCGATACATGCTCATTCTAGAAAATGTTAAAAAGCGTAAAAAGAATCTCTAGTACTCAGAGATCACCACTTTTCCTATCAGTGTATATTAACACACGATTAATAAAAAATACTCCATTTTTGCTTCATTTTTATCTATATTTTTCTGCATATATTTCTCTAAGAGTCTTTATGCATACCTGAGTTAATAAATGCATATTCTTGGAAAGCTTAATTCCTGTGTTAGCTGGAACCACTCAGCATAGTACAAAATATTGGTCATCAAACCAGGCTCCTGTAACTTTTCACACTGTATCGACAGCATGAACTTATAATCACTAACATTGAGCAGCAGACCAATAAGGCTAAAACCATTGTAGTTTGGAAACTCACACCTGACCTTTTGACTATAGTTTAGTTCCCGGGTTATAAACCTGGGACTTCATTGCCTTCTCTGGGTCCTTTCTCCTTCATATTTAATAAATGAGACAATTCCTATCATTTCCTTACTAGCAGTGCCTACTACATTCTTTATTTCCATGTGTGATATATGTCATTACACTGATTTTCATCTTCAACAACTCATACTAAGAATCATTCCATAAGCCTCTGAAGTTCATCCCCTGACTATAGCTTTATCTCATTTTGAGCAGCCTTGCACACCTCTGCTATATCAATCTTCTGGTTTCCTAAGAAGATGTTAATAACCGATGTATAACCAACAATGGGGCCAAGGTATAGAATGTTTCCAGCATCCATAATTGTCATCATTTTTATTGGATTGCCTCTTCTTTACTTGTTTTTTTACTACCTCCTTTCTTCTTGCCTTCATAATCCAAATTCAAACCACAGTCATCAGGATTAGACTCTGACATTTGTTAAAAAAATCAACTCTTCCTTAGCCTCACTGAAATGCTATGCTTTACCTTTGTCTCTTTGATTTTGACAGCAATCATTTGTTTCCTCTGCTGGATGATCTCTACCAACTCGTCACATTCTTCCATAAGTTTTGCCTCATGCATAGCAGTATTCACCTGCCAAGAAAGTCGAGAGTATTATACAGTGATTGTTGTCTTTGTCCCCTGCTGGCTCTAAAAGGTTTGGACTGACAGCTAAACATACACAACTTCTTCCATACCTCCCTCGATAAGATGCACTCCTAGAAGAAGAGTAGAGATGATGATATTAATGATGCAAGGGCATTGAAGCACGACAGATAGGAAGCTCTCCAGGCCTCTGGTAGATCATGATGGTTAATGGAAGGCTGGGCAGAAGGACAGATGAGATGGGGGCATGTTATTCTCACTGTGCCATTCCCTTTACTCCAGCACCCTGGCCTCCTGCTGCTCTTTTGGAAAGAGGGTAAGGAGATTTATTTATGTGAGGAAAAGAGAAGCCTCCTCAACAGGTACAATAATATTAAGTTAACACTGAAACAACACATTTTTATGGCTCTGACAAAATGTTTTCAGCTTTTCTTGTTCCTTCTAATTTTTAAATATATAAATATGCACATATATTTTCCCATTAAATATATGAATCCATAGCTGGGCATAGTAGCACATACCTATAACAGCTCTCTGGAAGGCTGAAGCAGGAGGATCCCAAGTTTGAGCCTAGCTTGGAAAATTTAGTGAGACACTGTTTCAAATTGTATTTTAAAAAGGCTGCGGGATATAACTCAGTAAAACTCCTGGTTTCAATCCCAAGTTATAGGCAGATATTTATCTATGTATCTATGTATCTATCTATCTATCTGTCTGTCTGTCTGTCTGTCTATGTATCTACCTACCTATCTGCATATATGTAAATGCATACTTTACTTTACATAGTTCTCATCACATTTTATTAATATTTCTTACCTTGAAGAAAAATTTCTTTCCAGTATCCGAGTATCTTTCCTATTTTGCTATAATAGCTATACCAAAATATCTCTACAGTAATGTCAGGGTAGGATTGAAGGAAAGCCACTATTCTTCATTGTCTAAGAACTGACTTTTTTCAGCTCTATTACTCTTTTTAGTTGATAGTACAGAGCCCTTGCAGGAGCTAAGTTGGGAGCAGGGGATATTTGTGTTGCCCAGATAAATAGGGAAGGGAAAAGGCAAGGAACAAACATCAAGTCTCAAACACATAATGCACCAAGCACCTTACTGATAAATATTACATATAATTATTATTACAACTTTATAAAACAAGAACCATGTTTATTCTCATTTCACAGATAGGGAATTGGGCCACAGAGAATTTTGGTGACTTGCTCTAAATCACACATCTATTAAGCAGTAAAAACCCAGAACTCAAAACCAAGTCCTGTCAAGTGAAACCCCTGAGTTCAGTGTGTAGGCAGACAAGGTTCAGTTCCATTTCAGCAGCACACAGAGCAGTCACACAAGGGAGTACAGTCATTCGAGAAGTCTATTCAATGACCACTTGAGCTGATCTCTTGAAGGCTAAGGAATAAGACAATGTGTCACTTGAGAGCATCAGGGGCTAGAAGTGCTGCATTAGTGAGGGAGGGTTGCATTTGCTATTGCTATCTCTCTTAAGAAGGTTCTTATACATACTTCACCCCTAGCAAAATGTCTGACCTTGGACCCTGCTGCCTCCTCTCTTATCCTCTAAGGTCCTGCTGGCTAATATTTTGTTTATATTTTAACAAAATTAAACTAGTCTTGCTAATGAGTGATAACTTTATTTTGCTTTATTTTTCTTTCAGGGGAAAATGTCACATGGTAGCATCTCCATATTCTGAATGAATAGCTCTACTCTGATCAGTTATTTATTTTTATCCAATTATATTTTAGATTTCTTTTCTCTTTCCTTCAACTGGACCTACCTTTTCAGAGCATCTTACAGAATTCCTACTCATCTAAGAATAAAAGATGAATCTAGTTCTTCCTGGGTCCCTGCTTAAGAGTATCTGGAAACTTAAGACACTTCTCATTTATAGGTTCTTTTTCAGACTGATGCCTGAAATCAATGCTTTGTGTTACTTATAATTTTGTCCCTGGAATAACCTTTCCATAACACTCATTGTATGTCAGGAACTATTCTAATCAATTTAAATATATCAGTTCTCTCAAGCCTCAAAATAATCCTGCAAGGCAGGTTTCATCATTGCCACTTGACAGATAAGAAAACCTAAGTACAAAGAGAGGAAATGACTTGCTCAAGGTTGCACATCTAGCAGTGGTACAGACACGATATAGATCTGCATAGTCCAATTCAAGATGCACATTTTAACCATTATACACACTGCACGTCTAGTCTAATGTAATAACACCCCTGTCTTCAGTGTCTGACAATTATCTCTTTCCCACCATCCATCTTTATTCTGTCATCCCTTTTCTTTGGTCAGTTCAGACTCTGCTGTTTCTACCAGAATACCAGAGCTTTTGTTTTCTGTGCCTATGCCTCAGATTATTACTTTACTAGGAAATGTACATCCTCATTTACTGAACAAATTTCTATTTATCTTTTAAAGCCCTACTCAAGGATCATTATTTCCATAACTTCTGCTCATCTTTCTGTATTTATATTTGCATAGCACTTTATATATAATAACATACATTACCTTACATCAAAGTAATTGCATTAGTCTGTCTTCCCAGTTAAACATGAGTTGTGGATGGCAGGGGCTGCATTTTATTTGACTCTGTCTATCTTCAGCATAGTGACTGACACAGAGTATATTTTAAATAAATACTGGTTGGATTAAATTAATAGTCAAAACTGTATTTTACTACCTGTTACATGGCCACTTGGTACACAAGTTATCGTAAGCTTTGTATAGTACATCTAATCATAAACTTAACAAGTTTTTTCTCTAAATATGTCCTCCACTTCAGATGTTCCATTCCTTTTTGGCAATGTTACTATTATTATTTCAGTTACTCAGTACAGTAAAATTTTTTACTTCTACTCCATCTCTTTTATAGAAATTAAAAATAAATGCGAACTCCTTCCCTTTTTCAATCTCACTAAAATTCCTCTGGAATTAACTTGAAGGTATGGAAGGAACACCAAGATGGTTGAGTGGCAAGCTGTAGAGACACAGCCTATCTGACAGTCACCATCCAGATGCTGGAACACAGCAATGTAGGGAAGACAAGAAAGGAAGTGGGTCCTCTGGACACAAAGGATCAGAAGAATAAATTGAAGCCCACAGAAAGAGTGAAGACAGAAACTTCAACAAAGAAGGAGGTAGCCTATTGTACCTTCTCCAAAGACAGAAATCACTTCACAAGAGGATCACTTCAACCCTGCAGACATCACAGTGCCTGCTGGTGACCCCAGAGGCCTCCATAGAGGAGGACACAGCAGTGGAGGGAGGGGAAGCAGTGGACGTGAAGGAATGCACTAGATGGCAGTGAGTGCTGAAGGCTCAGTTGTACCACACGAGACAGCAATTTGCCAGAAGCCATCTTGGAGAGTGGCCAGTCAAGTTTGACCTTGGCTGCTGGCTCTATCTAGTGCCTCCCAGCTGGGCTCAGGCTCATAGAAGATGTGTTGACAGCTACAGGCCTAATGAGTTTGGTCTTGGCCAGAAGGTGCAGGCTCGCTGAAATTATCCATTACCCCCACCGAAAAGCTACTGCAGATTTGCTGGGATACATCAACATGGATCATAATTCTGTCTTCACATGTTGTCTACCAGTGACAACAAAGATATACCTGAAAGTGGACTTCTTTTATTTCTTTTTTGTCTGTTTTTTGTTGTGGTGTTTTTTGGTTTTTTTTTTTTTTTTACTGCATCATCGTTTAATCTTGTTTCCATATGCGTGTAATCGTGGTTTCTAGACTCTTTGTGGTTATGATTCTGTGCTGTTCTTGTTTTTTATCTCTTCATTCTCTCTTTCCCTTTAGCATTCTGCACCACTTTCCCAAAGTTAGTGTGATCCCCTTTTATACTCCAGCCTTACTTTTCTTTTTTTATTTAGAACAGGATGTACAGGGTCTCACTGCATAGATCAGACTCATAGTGATCCTCCAGTTTACAGTTTCCCAAGTGCTGGGATTATAGGTGCATGCCACTATGCCCAGTCTTAGTCACCATCTCACGATGCCCTGGGGGTGGGGCCAGCATGGAAGGCCAAGGGATCAAACTGCTGGCCCTTGCATCTGCCTAAGCAAGTGCTTTAATCCACTGAGCTATTTGGCAGGCCCATCCAGCCTTACTTCTAATCTCTTCCTCTCTATCGATGTCTATTTTCTGCCTCATTAATTTAAAATTTATTTTATTTATTCTATTTTTTAACTCGTAAGCATTTCAAATATTTTATTTATGTTTTTATTTATTTGCAGCACTGGGGATTGAACTCAGAGCCTTCATACTGAGCTATACTACCAGCTCTTTTGTTATTATCATTATTATTTTATTTTGGAACAGGATCTTCTTAACTAAGTTGTCCAGGTTAGATTTGAACTTGCAGTCCTCCTGTCTCAGCCTCCCAGAGTGCTAGAATTATAGCCACATTTAATATATTTTGAAAGGAAGACACAGTCTAAATTTCTGCAGAAGGCAGCATTACAGCAGGAGATAGGCAGCCTCATGGAGCCTTTCCAGCTAGCTTCTCACTGCTAACTGCAGAGAGCAGCATAATGTTGCATGAATAGTCACATAGGATGAGGGGCTGGGGAGGTAGCTCAGTAGAATAAGCACTTTCCAGGCAACTACAAGGTCCTGATTTCAAACTCTGGTACCAAAAACAAAACAACAACATAGAATGAGGCTATATGCTTCAGAAAGTACTCAAAATAAAATGTAAATTTTAACCCCTGAGGCCAAATTGTCATATTATGGACTTGTATACTGCATGTGATTTTCTGGTTTGTTTTAGATTTTATTATGTAATCGCCAATCTACTTCATACAGTTAAAGATAGCAAATTAAGGGTTAGCTCTGCTTGTCTTTTTTTTTTTTTTTTTTTTGACTGAGTTTCATGATATTGTTGCTGATGATGCCACTATATTTCAAAGTGACATAATTGTTCTAAAACAGTTGTTCTTTCCGGTATTTCAAAACTGAGATTCACTAAGGGTCACAATAAGTACAGTGGCAGTGACAACCAGAGGCTGGACCAAAAAGGCACTAACTTCTCATCCACAACACACTGAAGAGGCAGGATCTCATAACAGACAAAAACCCCCAAAACCAGCTACACATGAAAGATAGTCAGAGAAGTCTTCATTTCTTAAGCTTTCTAAATATTAGCAATATAGCAACCTACCATAGACAACTTACAAGCATCCCAGGAATTAAACTTAAAAAATAAAAGAAAATAAAAAGACACTTAAACAAGATGTAACTCCAGATATCCAGTTCACTAAAGGCAAGCTCAGAAGGCAATGAATTGGGATGATACAAAAGCCACCACCTGGCTTCTCTAAAGTGTTAATAATGAAGCAATTTATTGAAGCTCCATAAAAAAACAAATAAAGGGCTGGTCAAATAGATCAGCAGATTAAAGTGCCTGCAAGCAGGCACAGGGGTTGAGACTGGGAGTGGTGGCTTACCCCTGTAATTCCAGCTCTTGGGAGGCTGTAAACAGGTGGATCACTACCACTTGATCTAGTAGTGAGACCTTGAACAGCCTGTAGACCTTTCCCTAAAGTACAATAAATAAATAATTTATCAGATAACTGCAGAGATAGTGTCCACAATGAAAATCATGCTTAGTGATGCTAGGGCAGACACAAACAAAAACAAACAAGAAGCTTAAGAAAATTATGGAAGTCAAAAAAAAAAAAAAAAAAAAAAAAAAAAAAAAAAAAAAAAAAAAAAAAAAAAAAAAAAAAAAAAAAAAAAAAAAAAAAAAAAAAAAAAAAAAAAAAAAGAAAGAAAATTATGGAAGTCATGAAAGCTCAGTATGCTCAGTATTGGAAAGAAATTGAATGCATAAGGCAGATTAAAGTAGATATCCAGGAAAATAAAAATTCCATTAAAATATCTACAACAAATTAAGCCAATGAGAGGACAGAATCTCACATATAGAAGACAGGCTTGCAGTTAGCTAGCGATCATGAAAAGACAGATTTCTTAACAACAGATATCATGTCTACATCTTGTCCTCTGAGTGACTATTATGAAGACAACAATATACAATATATTAATTATTGTCACTATCATACTAACCTGTTTTGAAACTGTTTTGTTGCTATTTTATCTTTTTTCTAATTAAAATGAATAAAAGATAAAAAGATAGGTAGTATGCCAACCATTGTTAAACAGCTATTCTTGCTTGAAAATCTGTAACATATGTATTATTTTATGTTACCCTGTTTCTATCTTTGTTTCTGATTTTTGTTGTTTACTTTTCAAAATAAAATAAAATCAATTTAAAATCCAATAGCAAGGAATCATAAAAAAATCAACACAGCAGCTGTTAGATGACACAAAAAGAATAAAGACTCATTCAGTTAAATGAAAAATCTAGAAATAGCACAAATGGTTTTTAAAAAACTGTTCACAGATGTCATGGCAGAAAACTTCCCTGAGCCAGAAAAATAATTTGACATAGACTGTGATGAAGCATATAGAACTGCAATTAGCCACAATAAAAAAATCTACAGTTAGGTATATCATAGTCAAGATTCCAAAACTTCAATGCAAGAGTAGCATCTTAAAAGCTGTTAGGAAAAAGAAACAAATAACCTGTAAAAGAAAGTCCATCAGAATCACAGCTGAATTCACAGCTCAAATTCTCACCTCATGTGTCTGAGAGGAGAGTGAAGCATTTCAAGTTTTAAAGGAAAATAAACTTCAATCCAGATTAATGACCCCTCAGAACTATTTTTCAAAACTGATGAAGATACTCCCTTAAAAAAGAACATCTGAGGAAATTTACGACCACCAAATCAGCTCTCCAAAATATTGTGAAGGACATTGTAGAAAGAGATAACAAGGACTATATATAACTCTATAAACCCAACAGAAAAAGCAAACAATTAAACAGAGGGAGAGGAGAAAAACGAGGGAAAGCCACCAACAGAAAAGTAACATAACAAGGATAAATCAGTACATATCACTGAAAACCATTAATGCTAATGGTGTCCATTCACCAATCCAAAGACACAGACAGGCAGAATGGATTAAGAAGCAAGATCCAGCAATATGATGCATACAAGAAATATATTTAATTCAAGAATTTTGTAGACTGAAAGTCAAAGAATGGAAAACAATACATCACATGACAGGAACCTCCCAAAAAGCTGGGGTAACTATTTTATTTGCATACAATGTGAATTTCAAGCAAAGATTGATTAATAGAGATAAAGAAGGTCACTGTATCTTTTGAAAAGGAACAACCCAAGAAGAAGAGAGAGCAAACATAAACATACATGCAACAAAGACCAGTGCCCTCAATGATATAAAACAAATATTAATGATCATGAAAAATCAAATAAGCACTAATACAATTGTATTGGGGGATCTCAGTAGCCTACTGTCACAAAAAGACAGAATAACTAGACAAAAACTTTGACAATAAAATACTAGAATTGATCCAAACTTTTACACAAATGGACTTGCAAATGTCTACAGATGCAAACTGAGACCACACTCATAAGTGAAATAAACCACAAGCACATATGCAAATACTGCATTGTCTCCCTTGTGTGAGAAGCTGAAGCAGTAAATAAGATCCAAAATGTACACTAGATGTTGTAAAATGGGAAAAATCTTCAAAAGGAAAGAGAAACTGGAATGAGGGAATGGAAAAAAGCAAGAGAAATGCTATATATCTATATCTATATCTATAATACATATGATACTTAAGATAGTCATACTACTAATTTCTGTATTTCTCTTAGTTCATTGAAAATAATGTTTTGTTATAATATTCCTTGGACAATTAAATGCCAATATCTGGGTAAATCAAGTACTCTAAGTAATTAATTTAAAGATAGCAATACAAATATATTGATAATTGTTACCCTCCTATTATCTGGTTTTGAAATTTTGTTTTATCTTTTTCACTTTAAAATAAAAAAATGAGTATCTGAGACAATGAACCATTAAATTGAGGTGCTTATCACCTTTTTAAGCTTTTATTGCAAAAACCTCTGATCTCCCTATTCTAGAATCTTTCCTTTGTCACCCATCCTCATAATCTTTCATTTATGCTAAACTCAGGAAAAATCATTACTATGTTCATAGTCAAATAAGTATTAAGCATCCTTGTGTGCAATATTGTGCTAAAGTTCTGCCCTCAATAAACTGTCAATCTAGTGGGGGAAGCACCACATATGTACAAAACAAACCAGCCAAAGCAGCATAAGTTATATAATGATTGGTACATGCAATAATCAAGAAAATTGAAAGCAAAGATCACACTCTCAGTGTGGAAGTGAAGAAACAATACATGAATAAAATGGAAATCGGATTGAACTCTAGAAGTGGAAAATAGACTTTTAAGGCAAAGTAAGGGAAATTTCAAACCAAACAATAAGGATTCAATATGATACAATATCGACAAATTTTATTCTTTAGGAAGTATAATATCTTTGAAAAACATTTTTGAGGGAAGAGAATGGAAAATAGTGGGAGGATGCCTACAATTTATTTTTTTAAGAAAAGAAGTGGGACTGATTTGATAAGAGTAATGGCAAGATTGAAGACACAAGTTAGGACACTCTTGTGATATGAAAAAGGACTAGTCAAGGAGGACAACAGGAATAGAAAGGAAAGCTCAAATGTAGTATCCCGTTGCACAAAAATCTTCAGTCATCCAGCAAGGGCCATGGAGAAAGATTTTACACTGCTTTATTCTCCCACTATACTTGACATGATGCTTTATACACAGTTAAGACTTAGGAAACATTTACTAATTTTTTCTCAAAGTAAATCATGAAAATATAAATGTCAAACATTAGAAAATGTATTCTAGTAAATGTAGTTTGTAGAGAAAATTTAGGCTGAAGTATGGAAACTATGGTGGGGCTTTGGGGACAGTCTCAGGGGAGGTAAAACAATTAGGCACAACTAATAGAGTGGAAAAGTTGGGTAAGGAGGCAAAGTTCCAAACTAAAAGTAGAGCAGCAATATTAAAATCCTTTCCCTGTCAAGAAGAAGCCCAAAAGAGTTGGATCTTTAAGTGTTTTCTGAACAGGAAATACTCCAAGGAAAAACTGTCTTCATGATGTGAATAAAACAACTCAAATTGCTTGGAAGGCACTTGAAAGCCCTGGTGTTCTAGCTGCAGTTTTGAGTGGAAATGTAATAATGTATTTCACTTGCATATTAACCCTTAGTTGAAAATAACTGGATTTATCTTTTTACGTGTCCTAAGTCGGTTGTTTGGTTTGTGGAAGACTCCGTTTCTTTATTTGATCTTTACTCTTTGTTTAGGATCAGTGAATTTGACTAATACCTTTATGCCTTTTTTTGTCTTTTTTGGAGACAGGGTCTCACTATGCAGTTCAGGCTGGCCTTAAGCTCACTTTGTAGCTTAGGCTGGTCTTGAACTCACAACAATCCTCCTGCCTCAGCCTCCCGAGTGCTGGGATTACAGGCATGTGCCTATGGAAAAATTTATTCTCCTTATTATACCATTAGGATAATCTTGGCAACCTACATGTGTGAATCCACTCACCTCAATAAGACCTTTGGGAGACATATGATATCTAATGCTAATAGTCCCAGTTTCAACCTTCCAAGGTTGAAAGTACTTGCTATCCTAAGTGCTTGCTATGCACAGAGATGGCTCCTTGTTAAGTTCCAAAGTGCTCCTCTCTGCAAAGCACTCTCCTATGTTCTTCTCTAAGGCAGCAAGAATTTGACATGCACATTTTTCCAACTGCCTGTCCTACCTTATTTCTTGAAGTTATTTCCTACTTCCTAGACAAAAGATTACAGAAGGCCCAGTCTTCCCAAATTTCCACCTTTCCCTAGTACAAATACAGAAGTTCTTTAATGGAAGGATCTCACTGCTGACAGTAATATATATATATATATATATATATATATATATATATATATATATATATATATATATATATATATATAATGTTTTGGAACTGTTTTGATGCTGCATTAGAATATCAATGGTCTACACCTTCCTATACTTAACTTCTTTCACAGATCTTACTGGATAGTTTTTGAAGAAGTCACTCCTCTGCTTTTCTATAGGTATTTTATCCTAGGTATAGAGTTCATCAGCCTTCTGTCCAACACACATCCACGAGAAACTTCCCAGTAATACTTTTTCATTAGCTCAGTCACATTGGTTAGTGCTCTAGAGTGCTAAACAGGAGTTCAGAAGACACTGAGACCTCCTATTTGAGTAGAACAATGTATATGAATTAATAGATGATCCTATGCATTCAGACTTGAGTTCAATGTGCTGGCAACTCATGGCAATAGAATTCCTTCTTGGTTTTTCCATTTCAGTATCTTCCACTCTACCTAGTCAATGCCAACCCCGTTTATTCCTTTCAATCTTCTATCCAAATAGATTATCCCTTCTATCTAGAAGATTTTAAAATTTCAGCATCAAAAATCATTTTGGGAAGCTTTTATTTCAGCAAATGTTTATTGAATGCCCATCACTTATAAGACTAGTCTTATTTTGTGAGTGGGATGTATTGATGAAAAAGACACATTTTTCTGTTTTCAAAGTATTTATGATTTAGTAGAGAAAATGAGTGTGAATATAACTAATAATTTAAGGAGGGGAAGAACAAGTAACATAATGAAATAAAAATGAAAGTTCTATGAGAACACATAGAAGGGAAACTACTTTTGTCTGTGGAAAAGCACAATCAGGGAGTTACATAAGGTTTTGTGTAGCTGAATTGGTCCTGAAGGATGAGGAAGACTTGAGCTGGCAGAAATGGGGGACAGAAGTGCAGGCAGAGAATGCTACACTTTTTGGTACATACATCTTGCTTTATCTTGATCTTAACCATCCAGTAGAAAAGTATAAAAATAAGGTATATAAAATAAGATCATAATAATAAGCTCAGCTGTAAATGGCTCTAGTCAACAACTTCTTCAAATAACCCACTATTATTGACTGCTGGACTGTGTTTGATTGTTTCGCTGAGGTCAAGCACCTATAATAATTGAGTGATAATGGAATGCCCATCTTTGACAGGACTAAACACAAAAAGGGGATACAAAGAAGAACCATTTTGTTTTTGCATAAGCAGTATAGTTAGGATAAATATGCAGTATTTCTGCATAATTCTATAAGAAGCAAGATTTGCACTAGTAGTGTTTGGAAAGGATATTCTGTTGGCTTCTTGTATTATGGATTAGGAAGATACCAAGGTAGAAAGTATTAATTACTGAAATTGTACTATAATTGAGCTTTAAAAAATAAGATAAGTATACATCTACATTCTTTTAATTCATTGATTAGAGACATCTGCTCTAATAGTGTTTGTAAGTAGAATATCATATATGCACCTTGTATGACAAAAAATAACTATGAAAATATGCAATGTATTAATTAGTGAATCTGTCGTGCTAATTTGATTTGAAACTGTCACTTTGCTATTTGTTCTTCAACAAAATAAAATAAAATTTTAAAAAATAGAATGAAAAAATGTTAACAACAGCATAGGAAGAAAATAAAGAATGAGCTTGGGAAAAGCAGATCAGGGAGACAGAGGTAATGTAGCAAAAAAGGTTAGAAATAGAGGTTGCAGATAAATTACAGTATGCTGTCATCAAGGCTCTAGAGTGCCTGGGTGAAATGTCAGGATCTTAGCACTTTAGCAACACCTTAGGTTTCATTGAGAACAAGGTAGAGAGAAAAGGAAGGCACAGTATTAGGAAACGAGCAGGCACAAGAAACTTCCCATTTCATATTATTACCCCATCTCACCCAGTCCATAATGAGACTGAGTAGAACTTCATTCAATATGTAGTTGCTTTCTATAAAAGGGAAATGAAAAGAAAAAGTGAGAGGTAAATTGGACATCTGATGAATTATAAAGAAGTTGTTATGAACAACTTTGTCATCTGACTGAGCTACAAAAAACTCATTACTTTTTTATAATGATGCTCACTGTAACAGCTTCAAAGCAAGATGTTAACCCATGTCACACTGCAAGAGAGCAAATATCGATGTGTGTGTGCATGCACACACAAACACACACACATACACAAACACACACGCACACGTACAAACACACACACACACATACAAATACACATACCTAAGGAGCAGCACCATGGCCCCTCTGAAAGGCTAAAATGACCAAAGGGAAGAAGCACCACAGAATTTCAAAGATAGTCCAGCTACCTGTACATACAAATAAGTAAATGAAGTAGGAATTACTCTAAGGGGTCTTACCTAGACTTGAGGGAAGGTGGTCACTTAAAGGACTAAGGGATAAATGAAACTCCTAATAAGATTTTAAGTACCCTGTACATAATAGCCACAGCCTAGAAGACAAAAATAATCATTCATACTCTAAAACAAAACAAAAAATGAAAACAAAGCTTCTGTAAATAAAGAAGAGTGCTTTAAGGGGAGGGAGGGGAGTGGAAAAAATGAACAAGATATATCATATACAGGTATAAACTTCTGATGAGCATTATCATTATGTGTATCAAAAATATATCAATAAAATAAAAAGGTTTTAAAAAGAAATAAACAGTTCTACTGCAAGACAAAAATTATTGAGATATTGGTATCTAGTTCTTAGCACCTATATTGATGTGTTTTTTGTGTTTCTTGAAGAGGCAGAGGAGAAATGACAAATTAGAAAAGTAAAGGTAAGTAGGGAACTGGGCTGTTAATGTCAGAAAAGTTGTATGCTTGGAGAGGGGGCAGAGAGGCCATCTCTAGTGATGGAAGAAACTAGGTGAGTTAGGCTCCAGGACTCATGCTGTGGGAGACCTGATAGACACTAACAAAGAGACAAGTAAGTTCCCTGTCAGCTGTGGGACAAATACACAGTCGTTAACACTTTTCTAGTGCCCACCACATTTTGAGCACTATTCTAATTACTTCTTATATTTTAACTCATTACTGTGCCATTAGCCATGTGAGATTGGCATTATTACTGTCACTAAAATTCTGCAGAAGAAACTGTTGAATAGCTAGTAGACATCAGCAAGGATTATACTCAGACAGTTTGGCTTATTTCTATAATTTTACTGTGCATGCATGTATGCGTTGTGTGCATGTGTGTGTGTGTGCGGTGCATGAAAGAGAATCAGAGAGATAGAAACAAAGAATTTTGCGTTACTTTACTAAATTCCATATGAAATTAAATTTACTTCAAAATAAAAATACAAAAAAGAAGATGCTCTAGAAGCCCCATAATGTTTAAGCAAGCTCAGTCAATCAACATTTCTATAGTTTTCAGAAATTCTTACTAATACACCTAGGGTCTTTGCATGTATCTGAAAAAGAACTTGCACAATCAAAATACAATCCCACATCTCTACTATGTATCCTAGCTCATTTTTGTCTCATTTGTAATCCTTTTTTTTCCCTTTTGCATTGAAAGGTATTCAATTTGGAGTTTGTACATGTTGGACACAACTTAGAGTTCTTAAAAATATATATAATTCCCTTATTAAAAAAGTTTTTTGAGACAGAGTTTTACTATGTTGCTAAGTTTCCCAAGCTGGGATTGAACTTGCTATTCTCCTGGCTCTGTCTCCTGAGTATCTACATATCTATCATACATACGTGTGCCACTGTTCCTGACTTCTATGTGCTTTATTTTTAATTGTGTGTCTCTCCCTACTAGAACATAAGCGTCTTTTTTAACATGCAAAGAACAAGCAATTTATTAATGCATGCAGTGCCCATCACAAGAGAGAAACTCAGTGAAAGCTAGCTCATAGTACACTACAGCATCTTCAACAAAGAATAGTGGCTTTTCAGAAAAGTGACAAGAAAAGGAAGGCAGTTTCAACTTCCATAGGAGAGAAAACCATGGGTAGGTAAGATTATCAGAGTAAACTAATGGCTTTTAATCATTTTTTTTTTTCCTTTTGGTACCAGGGATTGAACTCAGAACCTTGTGCTTACCCAACAGGCACTTATGCTCTTGCACTAACTCCCCAGCCCAGGAGTAAACTAATGAAATAAGCTTATCTGAGCTGGTGAGAGCTCTCTGCAGTGATTAACTTCCTTCCTTCTTTGACACGGAAGACACATTTGCAATGTTATGTTCTGCTTTTAAAAGAGCTTCTGACTCTGCTGCTTCTTAAAGGTCTTCAGCTCAACATGTTTATGTCAGAGACATACTTGGAATGAAGCATTCAGCTTTCTTTCACACCACATAGAAACATCACCAAAACACCAAACACAGATTTTATAAAGAGATAGTTGAAAGAAAAACAACCCACTGTATGTACTATTTATACATTAATTATAAACCATACCAGTAAATGCTTTCCGAATGTTGGCAAGAAAAGCTGAAAAATTGTTGAAATTCTGTAAGGAGCATCTTGACACTTCATAGTCCCTGCCTCATTTAGATGCAAGGAAAACGTAAAGGGGCTTTCAGGGTGCTTAAAGTCAATATTGGTGAATATAAACTGCAATCCATCTCCATAAATTTTTCTAATTTCTAGTCCAAGTCAATCTTTATACAAGTCTTCTGACTTCTGCAGCCTTTGCAACCTTTCTTCATTAGCTTTGCTAGCAGTAGAAATAGTTTCTTTCATCCTAGAATATTCTTCTTTAAGATTCTGAATATTTGCAGTGAGGATTTCTAGTTCCTTATTTTTGCCTTTCACTTCAGCAGTCAACCTTAAAAGATTATTTTTCTTTTCTTGAATCATCTTATTCTACTCTCAGACCTGATTTTGATATTCCAGAAACATCTCAACCATTTGTTCTTCTTCCTTTAATTTCACTGACAGCTTTTCTGCCAGGGCTTTCATGGAGTCCTTGTAGGCATCTCTCAGTCCCACCATCTGACAAGAGGTGTCACTGAGAGTGTTTCTGAACTTATTTCCAAATTCATTTATGTTTTTATAGAAGAGTGCCATTTCTTCCTCCACCACTGTACAAGCCACTTCATGTCGTGGCTTACAGCCCTGAACTCAGTTGCCTTACTCCACAACCAGAACGATCCCCAGCTGCTAAACGACCTCCAGACTCAGTTCTGAACATAGGCTTCTTTAAATTAAGGATTTTTGTTTTGCTCACTACTATATCCTAAATGAACAGAATAGTACCTGGCACACTGTAGGTGGTCTATAAGTATGTTTGAATGAAGGAATGTGAGTATAAGTATGTTGGTCCTGGAAAAATCTAATGAAAATATGTACATAGTTGACCCGCCATATCCATGAGCCTGTATCTGTGGATTCAACCACTCTCATTAAAACACTTGAAAAAAATACTGAATGTATACTAAACTTGTACAGATACTTTTGCATTACTATTCCCTATACAACATGCCACAATAACTATATAGCATCTATATTATATTCAATATTATAAGTAATTTAGACATATTTAGAATATACAGGAGAATGTTAGTAAATTACAGCAAATAGTACAACACTTTACATAAGGAACTTGAGATCTATGGATTTTCGCATTTAGGAGGCTCCTGAAGTAAATGCCCCATAGATATTGTAGGATAACTACACTATGCTCCATTTCTTCATTGCATAAGACAAGTTCCTGTTACATTTTCTTTTCATGTAATTATTCAAAAAAAAAGTTACCTCTTACATCATTTCAATACTGTTCTCTAAGTTATGAAGGATTTGGAGATCTTAGAATAACAACCTGGGTGCTAGGAGGACACAGATGAATTGCTTCCTTTCCCAAAGGTAAAAGAAAGCTTGCCTTTCCTAGGTAATTTGGTTGTGCTCCTCACAATTCAGAAGCATAACAGACTGTACTTACATGAATTAGCCACCAGACGGTAGTATTTACTCAATTATCCTTTCTCAGTACTATACATCATGCATTCCAAGCCATGTGCTGGGTATAAAAAAATGGATATGGCACAGAAATCAGCCCTAGAATTTAGTCTAGTGGATTGGTACATAAAAGTATTACAATGAAAAGATGCACAGCGTGCTCTGACTAAAGAAAGGAGAAATACCGGTGTTAGATCATGGAGCATGGCAAAGCTTTCCTAGAAGAGATGAGACCTGAGATAAGTCTTGTGGAACAAGTAGTAGTAAGCCAGCAGAAAAGGGAGAGTGTGGAAATTCTGTGAGGCCAAGTACCATGTGCCAGAATGAATGAATGAATGTAGTAAAAGGCACATGCTAAAACCTCTCCAGAATATGCTAGAGAGGTAAGCAGGATCCAGATCATAATGGATCTGAGAAAACTCATTTTAAAGGTGATTAGGAGCATTAGAGGTTTGTGGAAGAGGAATGACATGATGGGTTTTACATTTTAGAAAGCTCATTGCCACAGACATACAGAAAATAAATGGTAAGAGAAAAATAAGATGGGTCAGACAGAACACCTAAGAACTGTGGTTTCCAAAACGAATATGGTATGGCTGTGCATGCTGCCTTCCAGAAGCTTGTGGTCCAATGAAGGAAATACACAATTGGGAAATTCCAACACAGAAGAGGAACAGTGATGCACAGGCTCCTCTGAGTTCATGAAGCGAACAGATGGCAGTGTCAGTATCAGAACCCAGGCTTCCTGATTCCTATAACAGGGATTTCCCCCTAAAACTTCCCTTTTCACAACTTCAGGATTATGGAAGGGGAGAAGAGCAAGTCAAGCTGGTAAAAGTCTGCCTTCTTTATAATGAACCTGCTACCTCCGACTGGACTGTGGGAAGAATTTAGTCCCTGTAATTATCTGACATCAGCATTTCTCCCTAAGAAGTTTGTTTCTGGAAGATGGACTCAACATCTTGATTCTCCCTACATGATATGGATCCAGAAATCTCTACTGAGAGGAAATTCAAACCATAACAGCTAAAGTCGGAGAGGACCTTAACATTCTCAATCTTTCTGAGGCAGGAGACTTGGATGACAAACATGGATTCCATGTGTAAAAGATGCAGGTGATCACCTACAGCAGCAAGGGCTCAAGTGGAAAAACTGAAAAGCCTGCACTGCTTCTAAGCTGCAGAGGTAGACTGGGGCAAATGGGAGCCAAAGAAGAGGCTAGAAAGAAATGATAAAAAAAGGAACAGGAAAGATTGCCAAGGACTAGGACTTGGGGAAGTGAGGACTCAGAAAAACCCATAACTCTGTGATTAGATAATGACCATGTCTTGAGGATATTTACATGTCTCAACTACCTCAAATATTAGGGAAAAACAGTATAGCTAAGGGGTTTCTGTGAAGAATGCCCAACACAATGAAGGGGTCCACACCAGAGCCCTTAGCCAGGTTATTTTGGTGGGGAGAGGGTTTGGGGAGAAAGAGCAGGGACAAAGACAGGTAAACAGACACATCAAAGTCAGGGCTCTAAGAACAAATTCCCCAAGGCACTGCCAAGGAAGGACAATCTCTGGGAGCCCT
Source organism: Ctenomys sociabilis (assembly GCA_004027165.1). Lineage (NCBI taxonomy): Eukaryota > Metazoa > Chordata > Mammalia > Rodentia > Ctenomyidae > Ctenomys > Ctenomys sociabilis. Next base: position 53,333 of record PVKA01012181.1, read on the forward strand.
GGGAAAAGGGTACATTTTTATTGATCCCAAAACCAAAATTAAGTTAAAATTGGAAATAGTTAAAAGAATGGGCTTTGAAGCTAAGTAGTGCTCTAGATTAGCTTCTTTTTTTTTTTTTTTTTTTTGTTTTTTTTTGTTTTTGTTTTTGTTTGCTTGTGGAGCCAGGGATAGAACTCAGGCCCTGGCACTTGCCAGGGAAGTGCTTATTCTACTGAGCCATCTCCCTCACCCAAACATTCTATTTATTTATTTATGGTACCGGGGATCGAACTCAGGACCCTGCACTTGCCAGGCAGACACTTACTCTACTGAGCTATCTTGCCGACCCTAGATTAGCTTCTTGCTTCTTTCATCTGCTTACTGACAGCTTGTCTGGTTTGGGATAAGAGATTTAAGTTTACACTCCTATAAATAAGGATAATACTAATATTCAGCCTCACAGAATTTTGTACATATTTTTATTCAGATTCCTAATATATTGTTTGTTTTCTGGAAGATACTGGGTCAGGATTTGTCTTTCCTGAAATTGGCATGTCCTTTCCCTCACATCTAAACAAGCATACCCGACTGCCCAATACAGTGACCTCCAAAGTGCCAGAGAGGGTTGGTGTTACCTCCAAAGGGAGGACTCTTAACAAGAGAGGCCACATCTCCATGCACTCTCATTTAGAGCAGAAGGACAAGGTCAGGAGGAAGCCCAACTGATGCTTTCTGACAAAACACTAATTACACTTGAGATCATTGGCTAGAAGGAATTTGGCTGGCCTGAGCTAGTTTCACTTCTCTGAGCTCCCACATAATTAACAAGATACCCATACCTCAAAGCCCAAAAGCTATTTGCCTACATCTAGAAGAAATAAATGTATAAGCAAGAAGATATCTAACACATTCTCTCATTTGTAAAAAATATATTATAATTATATTCAGCATTAGTCTCCTGGGTGATGCTCCCTGAGCAAGAGGATTGTGTATTCTACACACTGAGCTCCAAGCACAGTAAAGCTCTTTATACTCAAAGCTCTTTAAAATACTTGTTAATGCACTGATGAATATGCACCTTCCCATGTTCAATTACTTTTCAATACAATAGGGAATCTACCGGTTACTTGTCTGTGGTTGAGAATGGGAAAAACAGTTTCTAAGCATATCAACAGAAAATGTGGTACTATGAAAGTATTATGGGAGTCAGAGGTGGTCCTCAGTTACACAGACACATGTAGGGATCCTGATGAAGGCGGCCTTATGTCAAAAAGCACTGAAGGTCACATACGTGTGTTTGTGTGTGTATAATGCATTATATAATCTATAACCTCACTCTACTGTCACTGCAGTAAAACAGGTAGGGCTGTGGCCCCCGTCAAAACATTTGCTAAAAAAAAACCCTCCTTTTATGGAACTTCTTTCCTTTATCAGGTCTTACTTTTCTGTTACCCCAACCTGATCTGTCTACATCTAAATGTTGAGGGCTTAAAAGGGAAGCACAGCATGCAGTTTGTATAGGGTCTTCACCTTCTGCCTATAGCTCAAGGCCATTTTAGAAAATCTTATGGTTTATAGAAAAATATATAGCAAATAGGAAGGAATCCCAGTCTACTGGGAAATTGCAGCAATCCAATCATCTTAGCATGTTATTGTTATAAAAAAGATATAATTACTGTAGTATAGTTATTCAGTTGCATAGCTATTGAACTTCGCCTGGATAATGCTATTAGATATATTTGATCTCTGTATCTGATCTTCACAACAAGACTGTGAGATATGGTAGGCACTATATCTGCATTTTACAGATGAGAAAACTGAGATCCATAGAGGTAAAGTGAATTAGTTACATAAAGTAGCTTGTGATCCAATTGCCACCCAAATGGGCTTGCTCTAAGACCCAGAGCCCCTGCAGATTACCCACCTACACTTTGCACTATGGAAGTAACAGCCCTTTGAATACATTCTTTGCAGCTAAAACAATTATTTGGAAGAACATCACCACCTCTTTCTTTTGAGATTTTCCACATGCTAAGTTTCTATTTCTTCTCAGCACTTTGTTTACAGGAGGCAATAGAATAGACTAGAAAGAGCTTTGGATTTGAAATCAAGCAGGCTTGAGTCTGAATTCTAGCTTTGACAATTATTAAGCCAAGTAACCTGAGACAAACTCTTAGCCTATCTTGTGCTTGCCTTGCTTAGCCTATCTTTGTGAGCAGTTAAGATAGAAATAATATTACCTATGTCACAAGTGGCTGTGAGAAACAAACAAATTAACAGAGATACAGACCTTCTAGCATCTGAAACACAGTAGATGTTAAATACTAATTTCTTTTCCCACTCCTCACCCAACTCAACTTGCTATTCTGGTCTGAAATTTAAATCACACATTTAAAAAAAATTTAAAATAAATAAATAAATAGATCACACATTTTTCCAAAAAAAAAATTGAGAATTTATCCATTTTTTACACACTTTTCCCACTATAACATGGAATAGCCAGCATTTCAACACATTTAGAATGGATACTTTGATACTATTTTGTTGGTTATTTGAGATAGGTTGAGAAATATAACACACACACACACACACACACACACACACACACACACACATATATATGTATATATGTGTTTATAAATAATTTAAAGATTAATGTATTACTCTCAAATGACTACCACTGTGTAAAATCAGATAAATCATCCTTCTTAAGCTCATTAGCTAGGACCTAAAAGGCTGGTGGCACTTATTTGAATAGTCTGCTAGCTCACTCATTTACTTTGGTCTGAATATATTGTTAGCACCTCAGATCTGTGATCTGTTACCAGTTCTGATCTCATATTCTCAGCACTAGATTTAAAATACATTTTCCAACAAAAGATATATCAACTAGCAGCCAATTTCCTGTGGTTGTCTTTATATGGGATTAGCTTGCACTTGGATCTTTCCCTGTTGTCACATTCTTCTCTCTGACAAGCTTTAAACTATGTGACTAAAAAGAAGATAAATTGGTCATGGGAGAAAACTGGGCTAGTCCTGGGGATGAGAATATAAGACTTTGATATAAAAATGGGTTTGATAGACAAAGATATAAGCGAGGCTATAGACTTTGACTGAAGAGAGAATAGGGAAGGCTTTGTAACATTTTCTTTATACAGTTTGACATTATCTGTTTATAGTAAAAATATATTACTATTACCATCTTAAACATTTTTATTATGAAATTGTCTAAGAACATTTAAAACTAGAGCATGTGATGAAATTCCATGCGCCAATCACCTAGTTTTAAAGCCATTAAAAGTTTTCTATGCTTCTTTGATCTACTTTCTTCCCTTTTCTGTTGGAGCATTTCAAAATTAATCCAATATACCATGTTATTTCATACTTAACACTTCATATTGTGTAACAAAAACAAAAAGAAATTTTGGTACATAGTCACAGTAATTAAAATAATTTCCTAATGTCATTCATCCAATCCTTGTGCCATATTTACAGTTTTCCACTTATACTTAAAAAGTACCTTTAAAGTTGATTTGCTTGAGTTACTTACTTCATAAAGAGGAATTTGATACTGATTTTTTGAGGACATATCTATTTCTAATAATCACTGTTGTTTCACAATGAAAATGCAGAAGGTCTCATCAATACTATGCACTCCTTTAGCTAAATTACTGACACAGTTCTACCTAAAGAATGCAAGTCCTTTATAAAAACACAGATCCCCCAATGATTTTCATGCATTAATACAACACTGTGAACTTCAGTGTTTCAGAAAAGAGCTTTTGAAGGCAATCACTACTGGATAGAACAAAGAGAGCAAGAAACAGGGGATATAAGGGTGGACAAGAATTGTGGCGGTAATACTGAAGCCTAATATGAGAATATTTAATTTTTTATTCAAAATTATTTCTAACTCTTTTGACTTCCTCTTATACTGAAGCAACCAAAGTTCTGAAGACTCAATAGTCTTATTTGTAACAGGGACAACAAGCCCACAGGATGATGTCTACCGCTTTTGTCAGCACTAACACTAGTACAGTAGGAACTTTATTCTTACCTATACCTGGCATTTGTGAATTATTCTCTTAAGAGAGACAACCAAAAATGGTAGGTGTGCATGACTGAATTCAGTGGCATTCTGTAACAGAATGATAAAGGAAAACACGAAAGCCATGTGTGCTCTCTAGTACACTTCTGAAGGGAGTATACACTACCTCTTAGAGATTATTAACACTACGTATCAATAACTTTAAATTGACAATTTCACTTTGGGGAAACAAATTCTCAAAAATAGAAGGGCTGGGGATGCAGTTCAAGGAGTGCTTGTCCACTATGTGTGAGGCAAGGAGTTAGATCCCCAACACTGCAGAAATGGGGAAACAGTGAGAAAATAAGCTATAGTTATAATATGAAGCAGGTCAAGTAAAGAAAAAGCAAGAATATAGAAGATTTGAAAATATCTATCAACAAATAAATTTAATGGCTATGTATGGGGTTTTGTACCTTATGGAAAATAAACAATGCTTTCTTATATTAACAGAACACAATCAATCATGTATTCAGTTACGAAGAACATAATACAGGTACACTCTAAAGGGTAAAGAGTAGTCTACTATCATTGGTCACTATCCTATGAAATAAGAGTAAAATAACAGAAAGATGAATACCCAAATGCTCAACCATTTGGAAATTAAGAAAAACTCCTTAATAATCTTAGAGTCAAAGAGGAAATCACTGGGGACCATGGAGATAGCTCAGTGGAACAAGTGTTTGCCTAGCAAGCACAAGGTCCTGAGTTTGATCCCTGGTACAAAAAAAAGGAAATCAAAACTGAAATCATTAATTTTATGAAAGTAATGAAGGTGCAAACATTTAATATCAGCGCTTCTCGGCCTTTTGGCTAAGATCAAGTGCAAACATTTAATATCAACACCTATGAAATACAGTTAAATCTCTACCCAGGAAAATGTATAACCATTACAAATAAATGAATTAACCATCTAATTTACAGAACTAAGCTGGGATGGTGGAAAACACTTGTAATTCCAACACTATGGGAAGCTGGGCCAGGAATACAATAAGTCAAGCTCAGATTGGGCAACTTAGCTAGAACGTGCCTCAAAATTAAAAAGCAAATTAAAAGTATTTAGGAAGAGTGAGCTCATTTTTAAAATGCTGAAATTAAAGAAATGAAAATAAAGCTACCATATAAACGATAATTAAAACTGAAAGTTGGTCCTTTGAAAATTCTATTAAAGAAAGGAGAACTAAACAAAA
>PVKA01012182.1:0-58582 GCA_004027165.1 Ctenomys sociabilis
TAATTATTGAATCTGTGATATAATTCAGCCACATAAATACCTGTAAATATAATATCATGTATGCACCTTGTACAATACCAAAACATTATGAAAACAGTTTGCAATGTATTATTTCATTGACTCTGTATGGTTATGGTGTTTTGAAACTGTCTGATTGACATTTGTATTTCAATAAAATAAAAATAAATGGAAAAAAAAATAAAAACCTTATATCATATTTTAATCTATTTTTCTTACATGTACCTTCAAAACAGAGTCCATATAACACTTATCTTTAATGACAGATTGCTAGTATGATAAGAGGTAATAAAGAATCAAAATTATTACGGAGAAGACTTAAGTCTTGCTGCTTTTTAATTTCTTTCTTTTTTTTTTTTTTTTGGCAGTATCAGGGATTGAACTCAGAACCTTGCACTTGCCAGGCAAGTGCTTATTCTAAAGAGCTATCTCCCCAGCCCCCCCCTCTTTTGTATTTTAAGGAAGGATCTATAGGGTGTTCACGATCTCACTACTAGGTTGGACTCGTAGTGATCTGCCTGTTTACAGCCTCCCAAGAGCTGGGATTACAGGTGCATGCCACCATGCCCAGTCTCAACTGCCATCTCAGTGCACCGCAGGGGTAGGGCTAGCACACCCGGGGATCGAAGTCAAACTCCTAGCCCCAGCACCTGCTTGAAGGTGCTTTAATCTGCTGAGCTATTTGGCTGGCCTTTGCTGTTCTTAACATTCCTTCCATTTCTCCTTCCATTGCTGATCAGATAAACTCTTACTAGCAAGATAATAGAAAGATACCTGCTGGAGTTGTGGTCTCAGGGCGGACAGAGAAGCACTTTAAATACCTGATTACCTCCACCATACTGCTTTTGATATACAGCTGGGATCAAAACAATGAGGAGAGCTAGTACATCCAAATGAGAGTGGGCAGTCCTCTGCGTGCGCGTGCACACGCGCACACGCACACACACACACACACACATCTTTTGAAGTTGATGTCACAAGTAACTGTAGAAAAATGTTTGCAGTTGCTATTATTTACAACACTTCTTTTTGTTTCAGGTGATGATGGTGATAATTGACTGTTGTATCAATTTGAGTAAGAAACATCCAACTAATTGGATCAGTAAAATTCTGCACATAGCTGAATGGATTTACTGAAAATGGAAAACCCTCCCCTCCCCTCTTGTGAGTGGCACTACTAATAGGCTTGCAGCATCAGTAGAATAAAAAGGGGAAGGAAGGTTCTCTTCTGTTTCTTCAGGGGAGCTCCAGTCTTCACCCTTACCTTGGACATTGTCTGCTGGCTTCCAGTATAGACTCTTTAGCTCTAGCACAGCACCTCCTACCTTCTGATGCAGACTCACACGGGACACTATGGTAAGATAGAAGCCTGCAACCTCTGACTGGATTCTTCAGATCGCCAGGGGGCAGGCATTCCTTCCGCACTCTTCCACATCTAACTCTGCAGGTGACAACTCTAAATCTACTTTATAAATCCTCATATATCTTATATTAAATCTATTTCTCTCGTAAGTACTGACATACCTTAATGATGCAAAAGCTTAAACAGAAAACTATTGCAGCTATGATTTGTTTACAATTTCTGTGAAGGTTGCTTTGGTGGAAGAGGTAATTATGGAGCCAATATTGTGAATCATTCAGAATGCATGGGTGAGGGGGCTGTACAGGCTATACTACTTGGAGGCAGGGAGGAAGAGAGTGAAAGAATAGAAAGATGATGAGGAAGAGGACAGTTCCATCTTGCACTTCACATACCCACCCTCTTTGCACCAGATTAAAGGGCACACTGAAGCTAGACCCAATTCCCAGGTCTGTGAGAGCCATACAGAAAAGCTTCAGCAAGGCCAACAGACAGCAAATATCCAGAGCCCTGTATTGCTTGTGTAACTCGTAAGAAATGTTTACAACATGGAATGATTTTTAATGTTCTCTCTCTGTGTGTGCACTTGTGTGTGTGTGTGTGTGTGTGTGTGTGTGCATATGCACATAAGCAAACATTCTCAAGCCAAAGCTTCCTGAGAACCATGCCATTTGTCTAAGGGTCTATTAGATTTACCATGGGAAATCTACTTAGAAAATTTATCTTGTAGATTTTCTGTGTAAGACAATGTGCTAGGTGCTAGAGAAGTAACAGAGACCATGGTACCAGCATGCTCCAGGGGCAGGGCTGACAGGGCACACAGCAATTGAGCCCCAGTCCCTGTGTATGCCTAAGCAGGTACTTTACTCTGCTGAGCTATCTGGCTGACCCAGAGCTGTTATCTTTAGAAAGATTTAATTACAAGGTTGTCCTTGCCTGGTATCTGGGAAGTTTGTATGTGGAGTGACTCCAGTTTAATTATTTAACTGATATGGACTAAAATGTGGCTAAGTCTCTTAGGCAGTGTACATGTTTTCCATCTGGGAGACTGGAATTTCCCTATATGCTTTGCAGAGTATGTCTACTTGAACATAATTAATAGCACTGAGAATTCTGTCTCTTTTGGGTTTACCTGGTGTATTAGTCAGGGTTTTACTTAGAGGAACAGATATAACACAAGATGTACAAATGTGTAAAGAATTACAGGACTTATGATGGTCAGCGTAGAGTTCGATGAGGAAGTGTGCAGAGGGCATCTGCACACCTGAAATGAAAGGATTCAGTCCCAAAGTCTAAAGCATGCTGCAGTCTCTGTCAGTCAGCCAATGGGTCTGCGACAGAAGGCTGAAGAGTCTATGATGGAAGCTGAAGAGTCTGCAACAACGGAAAGCTGCAGGATCCAAGCCAGAGGCTGAAGAGTGTGCGCTGCAAGCCAGGAGATGAAGTCCACACCCACTGTGAGCACTGAAGTTCCTCTGAGGAAGTGGAATGCTGACACCTTCCTCAGCTCTCTTATATGGTCTTTTGTGCTGAGTCATTCTGGGCCAGAGCCCGTGGTGCCCTAGGGTGGGCCCTCCCTGCCCTGCAGGGGGGCTCACACAGCAAAGAACCACAAGTTGACACAATGTACCAACCACTACACACTTGGTAGAAACATAGCACAAAGTATGCTGTATCTTAATTGCTGGGGAAGTTATGTCTGTGTTCTTCCATGGGATGGAGACAGCATGGGCAAGGTTGTACACAGATTCTTCCAGAATCATCTTCTTCCCCTCTGATCTGACTGTGTCGCCTTATTATACAATGTAACAAATATTAGCCACTATCACATCTATATGAAGAGTTTCACAGACCTTTGAAAGGAAATGTCAAAGATTGGGGAGTCTTGAGGATTCGTGACACTGTTCCTTAAGAAGTTTTATAATATAGTGGAGGAAATTCCTATGAAAGAATTTCATAGAAGCACTTTATCTCTCCTCATCATGCCAGGAAAATATTCTGGAGAAGCGAAGTTCACAAAGACCCTTGAATGATTAGGTGCCAATCATATGGACACAGATGATCTTCAAATAATACGTTCTCAAATACAGTTTCATATAATAACTAACCCTCACCATATCTCGCTAAAGTATAATTGTCAGAACACTGAAGTTGTAAGAATAGTAGCAGAATGACCTCTCACAACACAGGTCTTATCTAGTCCAAATAACTCCATGGCAACTGGAAGTCGACCAATTATTGTCTCCAACTAGTTTAGAACTTAGATTTGCTTTCTTTCTGAACACTATTAACCCCTAATCCTAAGATTTCACGTGGGTTTTCTATGACAATCCCTACACACTCTGATCTTTGCTCTCTCCTGCCTCTGTTCTTCATAGATGACTTGTGGCAGCCAGTCCGTGATACCCACCTTGTGGTATTAGGACAGCCTTATTTTGGTCTTACTACTGCCCTCTTGGTGTTCCACAGCAAAGTTTACAAGACCCTTGTCCTATTGCATTGTTAAGACGGAATATTAATCTTTTAAGATATATGGTCTACAGACATTCCTTATTTACTGACAGAGTTCTTGGCCTGTGACTATGTCATTAATTAAATTGGTCTGTACAAAAAAAGACATTGAGGCTTATAAACAAGATGCAAGAACTATACAAAAAAATAAGGGTGATAAGTCTGAGCAGCAGGTCATAAGTTGGAAAGACCACTTCAGCTACAAGCTGAACAGTCACTAACCACCTAAACTGCTAACCAATGAATATCTGTGCACACAAAATCATGTGTAGATCCTAGGGCACATGCAACTATCTTAGTGTGCCTTGCTTTTCTTATCCAGGGGCAGATAGTTTTCCCTCATACGTATAGAACAATGTTTGCCAAAACTTCCTGTGCATGAGATCGTCTAGAAGGCTGAGACACAGACTTCTGGGCCCACCTTCAGAGTAGTTTTTCAGTAGGCTTTGGTAGGGTCTCAGAATGATATTGAACAAATTCTCAGGAGATGCAGTTACTGCTTCCCAAGGACCAAAAGGAGAAATACTGGCCTAAACATTAAAGGATGGCTCAATTGTTTCTCAAAGCAGTACATGTCACTTGAAAGAGTCAAAATAGTCTCACAGACTTAGTTTTCCTAACTTCTCATCTATCCATTTTGATAATTATGTTTAAAAAGTTAATATAAACTTATTTTAAAACATCTGGATGATCCCATTATTGCTGACTATGTCCACATAATTTGGGGGCTCATATTTGCATTTATAACTAACATTACACTAACATTAAGTAGTACTTCTTTAACTACTGCTAATAAAACTAGATAATAATGTAATAAAGGTGAGCTAATTACATAAATTATGCATTCACATCCAGAGAAGACTAAATGAGATGATAAATGTTGTCTTAGCAACAATTAGATTAGAGAAGCATGATAGAATAAAAACATGGCTCAACTGAATCATCCCACAGTACAAGAAAGCCTAGGTGTATCAGATTCAAAAGTGCCCACACGGTAGCAGTTAGGGCTGTATTCTCCATGTGAAGGATGATCTAGTTTCAGAAAATTGTCATCTATTGCATAGACCTAGTATTATTATTATTATTATTATTATTATTATTATTATTATTATTATTATTAATTCCATTAGAATGAGAATTATGTGAATTCAGGTTCATGTGTCATTTTTCACTGAGGTGCTTTGGCACAGTTTAGAACTATCAGGGCCAATAATCTTATAATCCTATCAGTCCACCTCTTGGAGGGCAGCCCTTGTGGAATGAAGGTAGTGCTAAGCCATTAACTGTGACAGTAATCACAAGCTTGCTATTTCATGACGATTTATTTTGTTTGAGGCAGGATCTCACTATGTATCCAAGGTTGGCCTCAAACTCCCCAGTGATTCTCTTGTTTCAACCTCCCGAGTGCTGGGCTTACAGCTGTGCCCTACCACACCCAGCCTAGAAGCCTGCTGTTTTAATTACTAATTAAAACACAAGGTATGGGCTGGAGAGATAGCTCAATGACATACGTGCCTGCCTGGCAAATGCAAGGACCCAGGTTTCATCCCTAGTACCACATGCCATGCCAGCCCCAGAACCCCAGGAATGCCATATTGGCCAATGAAATGAAATTGAGCATGGTGGCACATGCCTGTAAGCCCAGCACTGGGGAGGTTGAGACAGAAGGATCACTATAAGTCTGAGCTATGTAGTGAGACCTTGTACCAAATAAATAGATTTTTTAAAACACAAGGAAGCCGGGCGTGGTGGCGCATGCCTGTAATCCCAGCACTCGGGAGGCTGAGATAGGAGGATTGTTGTGAGTTCGAGACCAGCCTGAGTTACAAAGTGAGCTTAAGGCCAGCGTGAACTGCATAGTGAGACCCTGTCTCAAAAAAAAAAACACACAAGGAAAATTTGATTTCTTAAAATTCTCTTAATGAAGTGATGAATGTAGGAAACAGAATAGATTCTTTTAAGTAAAAAAGGAAACATAAATATAAATCAAAAAAAGATGTAGATAGGATTGAAGGCAGAAAGAGAAGAGAGAATAAATGACAGAAAAAAAGAAAGAAAAAAGGAAGATAATGAATCTGAAAAATTAAGTCAACAAAAATGTGCCTGGGAATAAATAAAACATCTTGGGAAAGGTCAGAGATATATATTGTGGCTTATATTTGATGAGAAAATTGAATTATTATGACAAGGTTTGTATGCAAAATCCATGATTCTTTTTCTTCCTGCCATATAAAAATCATCAATCAAATTTAACTATATATCAACTTTATTTGACAAGCCCTAGAAAACAACACATCAGTTCAGAGACTGCATAAACAAATGACTTTAGTGAAAAGGAGTGGATGTATTTAGCCAACTCAACAAAGCACAAATGATGCTGAAGCCAAGTCATGGAAGAAAGGACATCTTCCATCCTACACTACTATCAGGTTTCAAGCACACAAGAATAAATGAAATATATATAATCATTGCAATGGAATTCCAGTATGGAGGGAGCTATGGACAGTAAGAAAACATGAAGATACAAAACGCAGAAACACTTGAGTGGAAGATACAGGAAACCTCAAAAACATTGGTCAGTGTTCTGGTTATTTTTCCTGCTGAGACAAAACACCTGCCACCCGAAGTTGAAGGAGAAATGGTTATTTTGGCACACAGTCTGTAAATGATTGAACCCTAATCATCTGCTCCAAGGCCTATGGCTGGCAGAGGAGCAGGGAAGAAGGCAAGAAGCCGCAGCAACAAACAACAGCAGCCTCTTTATACCCCCTTTCTATTACATCCTGTATACCCAGCTTAGGGTGGGAGCCTAATTTAGTAATCACACACCCTTAATCCCAGCATCACACATTCTAGGTTCAGCCACCTCCTAATGCCCAGCTATGACTGAATGAGGTTCTAGACACAACCAGAACAAGCAGTTGGTGAATTTATAGGACACAGCACACTAGAAAATGTCATGAAAGCTATAGGCAAAATATAAATAAGACATTTCATCACTTAAATGGTTCCTGTCATATAAATGATATCAATACACATAGCTGGGCATGGGGGCACGTGCCTCTAATCCCAGAACTCATGAAGCTGAAGCAGGATGATCACTGTGAGTTCCAGGCCAGCCTGGGCTGCATGGTAAGATCCTGTCAAAAGAAAAAAAGCACTGTTTATGAATCCCGCTATGAAAAGAATGCACTTGAATAGCTTTGTCAACATGCTCAGACTTTTTCACTCAAATGTTGCGATTTCCTAAATGCAAAGAATTTGAAAATTCAACTTTTTATTTTGTGTCAAATGACACAAAAAGCTGTGACTTCAGTAAGAAGGCACTACTCAGGTAAAGTCATGGGTGGGGGAGTGAAGAGGGAGATGGACAAAGGACAGAGGAGTGAGCTTATAAGAGAGGAAACAAACCAGTAGTGAAAGGAGAGCACACAGGAAAGGGTAGAAGGTCTGGTTAGAGGAAAAAGAGAAAGTGAAATAAGCAGATGCCAGACTGCTGAAGGTTCTGTGAGTCATGAAAGGAGTTTGCAATTAGTTCCCAGAACAATGGAACACAGTTGATGTGGTTTAGGATTCTAAATCACAAAATTGGCTCTGCCTTTCAGAAAGTATTCCACCAATAGTATAGAGAAGGTATTAGAGAAATGCAAGTGTTATGGCTTATGCTTAGATGTCCCTCCAAAGCTTCATGTGGTCAGAGGCAGAGCTTTGTCAGAGGTGGCTCAGTCTAGGTGTGACACTGGGATTGATTCACCATGCAATGCTAGGTAGGCTAAGGGCACTAGGATTAAGGTTGTGAGTGCTGCTCACCCTAAATTGTCTGGATAAGATAAAAGGGGCAGAAAGATGCTTTTAAGATTCCTTATTGCTTTTACTACCTTAATAGCAGCATGAAGTGTTTCTCCCCAAGATGCAACCATGCCTTGGAACCAGATGATTATGGACCAATATCTCTACAGACCGTGAATAAACCTTTCATCCTTTAACTTTGGGTGCCAAGTATTCTATCTCAGCAAGAAGAAAGATAACTAAGACAAGCTGTGGTTTCAGTAAGTAGGCACCACAAGAAATCAAGAGAAGCTATTCAAATAATAATGTGTTTAGAATAAATATTGAGTTGAAAAATGAACATTTCTTACCAAATATTTTATTCGATAGAAATACATAAAATATGGTGAATGAAATTTATAAGAATTATCCAAATGAATTTGAACATAGTATCATGCAATATAGCAACTATTGTTGAATTTCTATTACTTTATTTAGTAAAATTGTGTATCATTTCTAATATTTTTGACTATTTTGTATTCTTTAAAAATTAAAAAAATAAAATAAAATAAAAATTTATAAGAATTTTAAAAGTATTGTTCACAAGAGCCAAAGTTGGAAGCAACTTGTGACAGTAAGGGTGGAGCTGATGCGGCAGTTAGTGTCTAGTTTCAAGTTGAATGACTATAGGTCATTGGCACTGGTACAGCTCTCTTCTAGATGTGTCTGCATGAATCATGGGGTCACAATCTTGGGGTCTGTGTCTGGCACCTGCCCCCTACCACTCTGGCTCTCTTTCTTTGCTCTGCTTCCTGGCCACCATGTATTAAGCAGCTTCGCTCTGCCACACCTGCCTACTGTGAGATTTCTGCCTTAGTCTCCTGAGGCTGCACTGAATCTCTTGAAACCATGAGCTAAACTAAACTTTTCCTGCCTGAACCTGTGTGTGCTGGATATTGTGGCTCAATGTCAGGAATGTTGTTGACTAAAGCATAGAATTGGTACCGGAACTAGGGTCTTGACCATGACCAAATTGATCCTATGGTTTAGAAGCTTTTAGAATAGATCTATGGAAGGACTTTGGGAAGGTTTGGAGATGCGAGATAGGAAAGCCTAAAATCCTATGAACAGGACTCAAGGAGTGGTTCTAGTCGATCTTTGATGACCACAATTCTGACAGAAATGTGAATAAAGTCCAGGCTAAAAGATTTCAATTGGAATGAAGATTCCACTGGCGGTTTGATGAGAGGCCATGTGTGCTGTGCTCTGGCAGAAAACAATGTGTGTTTTGTCCATGCCCTGAGATTTTGTAAGCGAATGAGATTAAGGATCTCTGATAGGGGAAATTTCAGGAAGCCTAGCATTCAGGCTGTGAAATGAGTAATGCTGTTTATATTAAGGAGCAAGGAGCAAAAGGCAGAGAAGAGAAATTAGAGAAAAGTTGTGTTTTTGTCTAGAAGAAACCACCTTTAAAGTTGGATTAAATGAGATACAACTGCTAAAAAGACCAGAGCCACTGAAAAAAAAGCAAGATCTTTGAACAGGGACAGGAAGAAAGATACTGAAACGGTGTCTCAAGACTCAGCAAAACCCTATGAATTGCAAACTCCAGGGTAAAACTGTCTTTTGAGAAAAGAGCCCCTAGGCTCCACTCTAGAGAAAGGCTCCCAGGAGAACACTCCCCAGGATTTGTTTCACTCCACTCAGCCATCCAGAGTCTGGGGGAGGGGTGAATGGTTATGCTTCCACTGACAGCATATCTTGATACCATCCACAATATGCTCATTAACTGGCATACAGAACATAAGAATTCTGAAAAGAGTCAGGGCATAAAGCTGGAGGTTTGAAGCTAGAGATACAATGGAGACCCCAAGAAGTTGGAGATTCTTGGAACATGGGCTATCTGCCAAGGAAAGCTGCAGTCCAAGAGCAAAGTGAGCCCCAGAGAGAAGCCATATGGGCTTCAATCTCCAAGGCTCCAGGACTTGGGCTGCTTAAACCCTCTGGATCTCTTATCACCATGTGCTTAAAGTTCCAGAGATGGAGCTGTACGACCTAGTGTTTGCCCCACTGGGATTTGCTTTCATTTTGATTCAATTTTTTTTATCCCTCTATTGCTCCCCTTGTGAATTGGAATGCTTACCTCATGCCTTTGCATCATGGGGTTTTATAATTTTTTTACAGAAGTTCACAGCTAAGAATTTGTCTTAAGTTGCAGAGACATCTGACAAAACTTTTTGCAAAATAATGGCACTGTTGACTCTTTTGTGGGAGGGATTACTGTGTTTTTGGTTGAATTCAAGATACTTGTACTGTCTTAGGTACAAAGACCATGAACTTATTATGGTCTTTATTTGGAGATAAGCATAGCTTAAGGAGATATATTTGGGTAGCTAGTTAAAAAGGGGTAGGATGTAGCTGTGAGAGAGGAGTTTCAATTCGTTGACTTCCAGATCCTTCTCAGGGCTTGGTAGAGTGCAGTTTCAGGTGTGTCTGGGTGGATCATGGAGAGATAGCCTCGGACCTGTGTCTGGTCTCTTACTCTTCCGCTTGGGCAACCTTTTCTTGCTCTGTATCCTGGATGCCATGAAATAAGCAGCTTTTCTCCACCATGTCCTTCCATTATGAGGTTTCTGCCTTGGGAACTGACAACTGTGTGCTCCTAAAACTATGAGCTGAATTAAATCCTTCTTTTAATAAACTATAGATGTCTGGTAGTATCTGCCTAAGAAAAGAGAAATTTGCCTAATTCACAACCATGAGCAGCAAAATGAGTAAATACAGTGAACTATTTGTACAATAGAGTACTGCATGCAGTAATGAACATGAATAGTTTCTGCTATTCACAACAGGAATGCTTATCACAGATGTGGGATTGAGGTAACATGTCAGACATGAGTGTTGCATCCTGTATTCTTTCATTTACATATAATTCAAAACTGAAAACATTGAACTACATAACTAAATGCTAATGTTCACTTTATAATGTCAATACAGTTACATACTCTTAAGTTTCAACATCAAAGTTACCTAAAACAAGTAAAATGTAGACCATGAAGCTGAAATTCTTACTGTAGACGCAACCTAATAAGAACATAGTATCAAATCTTCAGATTTTTGTTCCAAACTAATCTAAAAACAGTAGATTTATATTGAAAAGACCAGTTATTTGAAGCAGATAATAGTTTTATGTGGCTTGGTTTTCTCTGGCAGTTTTTCTAGTGAAGATATGAAATTTTTGAAGCTTAAATTTACTTGTTAAAAGTAAAACTTGGAAAATTCAAAACAGCAGAGAAAAGCATATTTGGGCACAACAATAGCTTTCTCATAACCAATAAAAATGCTCAAACCTTCTCATGGGTTATAGATGAAGAATAAATTTTGGAACAACTCAAAAAAGAAAAGCAGAACAGGATGTAAGTGTGTAGTACATAGACGCCTCTGTCACATTTCCCACTAATTTCTACTCCAAGGTGGCTGATCAGTTTAGAGAGAACATAGAGCAGAATGCACAGGGATATTTTCTCAAAGTTTAGTGCAAAAAGCTGTAAACCTCTAGGAGAAGCTTGGTATTCATAACACACCAGAAAGTAAAGAATGAGAAGAGAAAAAACAAAACAAAACATGGAGTTGATATATTCGCTCTAATCCACTCTAGTTCCAGAGTCACAGGATAAAGCATCTAATGGTTCCCAGGTCTCCAAGAAAGGCATGGAAATTAACAGTAGACAAAACAAAGTTTGTGGCTCAGGTAATGTCGATACAGATCATCATACTCAAATAACCAAAGGCCTTGATAGACTAGAGTGTCAGTAGGGTGCTGTCCTTGGTGCTGACCCTGAGGCCGAAGCAAAAGGTCCTAAAACAATCATAGAATCTGCACAGGTTTGATGACATCATGTAACCTAGGATTCCTCTCAGACTCAAAATGCTACTCAGAAATGGAGGAAATGAAAAGAGAATAACTGGGTGAAGAGAAATTCCAAAATCTGAGATCAATATAACAACAACTGAGTTTTTCAGCCTGACAAAATGAGGAATAAAATTTTATTGTTGTACTCACAATTCTATGACTATAAACAGTTTAGCTGCTATATATAAAAATATTTATGAGTAGTTACAAAGACCCAGTTAATATTTCCTTCATATACAAATGTATTCTTTCTAAAGTTTGGTGTTATCTATAAGGTCATAATGATCATCCAACCTCACAGCATTAAGATAAGGATTAAGAGATATAATGAAAACAGATTTCACCAAGTTAAGAATCAGTAGATACTAATCCCTTCTCCAAAAGAATAAAAGGGTTGAAAACAGACTGCTAGGAGCCTTCCTCTTCAATCACGTGAATTTGTAAATGAACACTCAAATGCTTAAGGAAAATTTATTGTCTGATACTGTTTTATAGATTTCAAGCATGCAAGTAATATAACATAATAACACAAGATGTCTGTGTTTTTCCAACTCATTCCTAGGAATTTAAGCCATTATTTCTCATTCAAACCCTCATGAACTCAGCTATAAAGAAAGATAAACTTGAGGCTTTTATAGTAAATGAATGCAACTAGAGGCTATCCTCTTAAGTGAAATAAATCAGAACCACATGTGTAAATATCATATTGGCCCCTAGTGTAAGAACCCGCAAGAATAAACACAATTTGAATGATACAATAAATACAGTAAAAGAGAAAGAGACTGCACAAAAAGAATAAACAATTGAGATTAGAGAAAGGAGAAAAACAGCAAAAAAGGAAGGGGAAAAATCATGCAGTATCGATGCAGGATAGCTAAGACAATTGCACTACTAATTTCTATCAATTTTATGATAAGTAAAAGTCTTAATGCTTAAGACTTTTACTTTGACCGGTTTTATAGGCTAATATCTGTAACCTGAGTGACTACACTGAAGACAGCAATGTGCAATATAACACACTGAATATAACAATGTTGAATACCCATCAACTTGTTTTCATAACAAAGTGTATTATTTCTAATGTCTTATCTATTATTTTCTTTAAAATAAATTTTTAAAAGATGAAAAGGACAAAACAGTTTCAAGTTTATAGGAAGGACAAGTTAATGTTTTAACTGTTTGATCAATATTACATGCCTCTGTCTGGCAGCCTGAGCAACACATTTGATGCTCACAATATGCAGTGTAACAGCCATTGTTAGTTTCCTGTCCTTGTTTTGAAATTCTGTATCGTTTTATTGTTTTATGATGCATTGTTTTTTTGCTTTTGTTATATGTTTTTGGTTTTTTCTCTATTACATAAAAAACTTATGAAAAGAAAGAATAATTGGGTGTATCCTTTCCTATAAATTTTATTTTATTGAAAAAATTGTTAAACTTCAAGCATTACCACTTCATTTTCTTTTCCTTTAAGGAAACACATTTACTGTTTCCTTCTTGTTCTGCTCTAAGATCTCATTTGTTTTGATTCTCATCACTAAAAACTTTTAACATGAAAATATCAAAAACAATACTCTATGCTTCATTAAGTAATAAAATTGCTACACAATTTTATGATATAAATGATAAAGTTATTTTTTGAAACTACACTCAAACATTGCTAATTCGTAAAATATATTTTAAGAGGTAACTATAAATTGGATTCTGCCTTGAATGTCACATCTTTAACAAAAGAGGAAGTTACAAGACAAAAAAGGTCAGCGTCTTACTCATCTCCAAATGGTAACTCACTGAAGCTGGGATTCTGTCTCATCTACTCTTTGCTGTTCTGCCACCACCTAGGCTGTACTAGCCTCTGACTTTGTTCACCCCCACACCCACATCCTGCCTTCTTTAATCCACACTCTGTACTTTGGCCAAGCATTTTCCCACATGCAACATCTATATCTTGACTAAAACTTTTTAATGATGTTTCAATGCCCTGGAGATAAACAGCAGTTTCTGACATGCAGACAAAGTCCTCTCTGGTCAGTCTTGAATGAGCCTCCTTAGCCTGGACCTCCCCAGATCCTCATATTTTTTTCTTCTCTCAAACTGTACTGACCTGCTTTCCCAGCTGCCATCTTATCTGTCTAATTCCTTCTATCAAGATTTCATTTTTACTATTCTCTTTTTTGGTGCCAGGAATCGAACTTGCACTTGCTAGGCAACTGCTGTGCTGCCGAGCTACATCCCCAGCCCCCACCAGGACTTTAAACATGTTTTCTACACCAGAAGTGCATTTTACTCTCCTCCCTTACCACCAGTGAGTTGCTATTTTCTGAGTCTTAGGGAGACTTCCTGGACATGCCCATATTATAGGGGATCAGATCACTGGTAATCCTTCATAGCTGATCTTTTGAGAAGTCTCCCTTCAAGCCACTCACAGAAATAGCAGCGCTCCTTGGTATGAGCAGTTCACCTTTGCTATACTTTATGACGCTCAATGAAAGTACTTCAAGGCCTGGCCAGATAGATCAGTGGACTAAAGTGTCTGCTTAGGCAGAGTTCAGCAGCCTAAGTTCTGTCCCCTGCATGCTGTGCTGGCCCTGACCCCAGGGCATGCTGAGACAGCAATTGAGACTGTGCATGGTGGTGCACGCCTGTAATCCCAGCACTTAGGAGGCTGTAAACAGGAGAATCACTAGGAGTCTGATGTATGTAGTGAGACCCTGAACATCCTGTGGACCCTGCCCTAAATACAGAAAAAGAAAGGTACAACAAAGTCAGGTGTGATGACACACACTTGTATTCCAAGCACTGTGAGAGATGAAGCTGGAGGAATGCAAATTTGAGCACTGCCTGGGCAACTTACAGACTTGGAAGAACCTGTATTTGATATTTTATGCATCACATAGTGTATGTGAAAACATTGTCCTCTTTACAAAGGTAATGGCCACTTCAATCAACTCTCATAACCCTGTCTTTCCATCTTCTAAGCCACGTGGGGATAGATATCTTGGAGCCATCATTAACTGTGGTTGTAATTTAATACATTTTTGCCACTGAATTTATTTAATCACATTTTTATTTTAGAGTAGTTTCAGAATTACAGAAAAATTGTGAAGATGATAGAGCTCATTCAACATCCAGTTTCTTCTTATATTTCACATTAGTATAATACTTTTATTATAGTCAATGAGCTGATATGAATATATTGCTATTGACTAAAGCTCATCCTTTCTGAAAGCTTTCTTGGTTTTACTCTAATCTTCTTTTGTGTTTCAAGATCCCATTCTGGCTACCATGTTATGTTTACTCATTATTATGTCACCTTCTATTTCTCTTAGTTGTGAACAGAATTCATATTTTTCATATTTGTAATGATTCTGGCAGTACTAGTGCAGGTAGAATGCCCTCTAAATGGAATTTTCTAATATGTTTTCCATTTTAGACCAGAATTGTGTGCTTTGGAGAGAAAGACCACAGAAGTAAAAGTTTCATTTCTTTTGGTCAAATCACAGAAAGGATATGTGAGACTAACATGATTTACCACCATTGTGGTTAAACTTGATCATTGGCCCTGAAAGTGTCTCAATTCTTCACGATGAAGTTACTTTCTTTACCCTTCTCTGTGCTGTACATTTTCCAAGGAAGTCTTGAAGCACAGCCCACACTGGAAGGGTCAGAATTGCATTCTATGTACTTCCCTGAGAGAGGATATCCATATAAAATATGAAAATCTGAGGCATGGAAGATTTGTCTCTTCTCACACACTGATGCATTTATTCCATTGTTTATATTAGTATGGGATCATGGATATTTTTAAATTTTAGTACATTATTACTTCCTATTTATTTATTTTTTATTTTTAAAGAGGATAAAATATTTTAAAAAAGTACTAGGAACAATACAGAACTTCACTAAACAAGATGATAAGAAGGGCTGGCCAAATAGCTCAGTGGATTAAAGTGCCTGCAAGCAGACACAGGGGCTGGGGATTCCATACCGGGGCCTGCTGTGCCAGCCCCACCCCCTGGGTGTGCTGAAATGGCAATTGAGACCAGGCATAGTGGCACGGTGCCTGTAATCCCTTGGGAGACTGTAAACAGGTGAATCAGTACCTGTAAGATCTAGTAACCAGTAGAGTAATTATCCAAGTTACCCTGTAAGTACATATATTTTTCCCTTCCTTCTCTCTTTCTTTTTTCCTTTCTCTCATCCCAGCTTTTCCTTCCCTTTGACCAGTTTTTTTTTTTTTTTTTTTTTTTTTCTCTTTCACGGTATCTATTTTACCTTTCAAATCTTATTTACTCTTTCATGTTCTTACATTAGGGACACAATATGATGTTCACACACGTGGGTCTGATTTATTTCACTTATGAGTATGGTCTCTAGATGCATCCATTTACCCATAAAATATGTTAGTACTTTCTTGCTTTGTTGCTGCAGTTTTCTCAGCTCTGAAAATTGATAATTTTTTTTTCATTTGTCTCCTGTAACTTTTTGACAAGGAATCACTGTTGTGTATTGAGAAGTGTCATAGTTATTTTGTTCATTGCTGAGACAAAATATCCAGCAGGAGGAAAGGTTTATTGTAGCTCACAGTTGGTGGAGGCTTCAGTTCACAGCTGGCTGCCTCCGTGGTAGGAAAGCATGGATTAGGAGCATTGCAGAGAAAACAGCTGTTGGTGGGCAGAGGGCAGAGAAGCAGAAGGTAATAAGCAGCAGAGGACAGGCAGCAGCCCTCTCCCTGCTCCTTATATTCTATCCAGGCCACACTCCATAGGGTAGGACCCTTACACCTAGGGTGGGCCTTCCCACTAGCCAGCCTCAGATCTGTGCCAAACTCCTCAGAGGACTAATTTAGTGGTCAACTACCCTAATTGCAGCATCACACACTCTACATCCAGCCATCTCTGAAAACCCCCCTCAGTGTCCACATAAGGCTTTGGTGGGAAATCTAGACACAATCCATAATAAGAAAGATTTGTTAATGTCTTTTGAACTTTGTCATTTCTGTTCATACAAATTATATCGGCTTATCTGGAACATTTCCTACCCTAGTCTTACAATTAGCCATTTCTCCAAGAAAAATTACTTTCTTTTACTGTACTGAAAATTGGAATTACAAGCCAAGATCAGGGTTACAGGTGGACTTAGTCATAGTGATTATTATTATTTTGGGGCCCTCTCAGCTAAAAGTAGGAATATACATGTGCACATTCATATTATACTAGCAAATGTAAACACACACGTCTATATTTCTGTTTAACTAAATATAAATTTATTATAGTTTGTGTCTAGTTGTCCCCCCAAAGCTTCAGAGTACAGCAAATCATCAAGAAGATCATATACCATGATCAGGTAGAATTCATCCCAGGCATGCAAAGATGGTTCAATATTTGAAAATCTAAAAATCTAATATACTATATTGATAGACTGAAATCTAAAAAACCACATGATCATCTCAATTGATGCAGAAAAAACTTTTGACAAAGTCCAACACTCATTCATGTTCAAAACCCTACAGAAAATTGGAATAGATGGCCTCTACCTCATTTGACAATCCAATGGCTAATATAATTCTAAACGGGGAAAATCTGAAATATTTTACTCTTAGATCTGGTACAAGACAAGGATGTCCTCTATCACCCATCCTATTCAATATAGTTTGGGAATCATTAGCAACAGCCATTAATAAAGAGGGATAAATAAAAGGAATAAGAATAGATAAGGAAGAAGTTAAATTATCACTATTTGCAGATGACATGATACTTTACCTGGCAGACCCAAAACAATTCCACCAAGATGCTACTAGAATTGATACATAAATTCAGCAGCATAGCAGGATATAAAGTCATTACTCAAAAGTCAATAGCATTCCTCTACACAGATAACAAACATACTGAGAGGGAAACTGTAGAAACAATATCTTTTACAATAGCACCACAGAAAATAAAATACCTTGGAATTCACTTAACCAAGGAAGTCAAAGATCTTTTCAGGAAACTTACAATACCCTAACAAGAGAGATCATAGAGGATTTCAGAAAATGGAAAGATATTTCATGCTCCTAGATAGGAAGAACCAACATCGTGAAGATGGCCATACTCCCAAAATTTCTGTACAGATTTAATGCAATCTCTATCAGACTGCCACCAACATACCTCCCAGACCTAGAGCAATCATTCCAAAAATTTATCTGAAACCTGAAAAGTCCTGGAATAGCAAAGTCAATCTTGGCCAACAAAGACAAGGCAGGAGGCATCACAATTCCTGACTTGAAATTATACTACAAAGCCACTGTGATAAAATCAACATGGTATTGGCAACAAAATAAACCTGAGGATCAGTGGAATAGATTAGAAGACACAGAGACCTCTAGGAACACACTCAGCCACCTCATCTTTGATAAAGGGGCCAAACAAGCTCACTGGAAGAAAGATAGCCTCTTTAACAAATGGTGCTGGAAAAACTGGCTTTCTACATGCCGAAAACTAAAACTTGACCCAGCTCTATCACCATGCACTAAGTTAAAGTCAAAATGGATTAAAGATCTAAACATTAAAACAGAAACACTCAATCTCCTGGAAGAGAAAGTAGGAGGAACTCTTGAAGACATAGGGGTAGGCAAAAAGTTCATGAACAAACATGTATTCGCATGGGAAACACTTGAAAGAATTAACAACTAGGATCAACTTCTTGAGTAGTTTCTGCACATCAAAAGAAATTGTCAACAAAGTGAAAAGACAACTCACAAATTTCAAAAAAGTCCTAACTAATAAGCACTCAGACAGAGGTCTGCTCTCTAGACTATATAAAGAATTAAGATATATTAGGGCTCTCAATTTAAAGACCCATTCCAGAAATGGGCATCTGAGATGAATACACACTTCTCAGAGGATGAAATTAAAGAAGTGAATAAATGTATAAAAAAGTGCCCCACATCACTAGCCATCCATGAAATGCAAGTTAAAACAACACTGAGATACCATCTCACTTCAGAAAGAATGGCTATCATAAAGAAATCAACCAAGAACAAATGTTGGAGAGGGTGTGGGGAAAAGGGAACACTTCTCCACTGCTGGTGGGAATGTAGACTGGTGCAACCATTGTGGAGATCAGTGTGGAGACTCCTCAAAAGAGTAGGACTGGAAATCCCATTCAAGCCAGCTATCCTCCTACTGGGAATTTTCCTGGAGGAACTGAAAACATCATATCATAGTGATATATGTGTACCTATGTTTATAGCAATTTGTGATAGTCAAATCTTGGAAACAACCAAGATGCTGTCACATGAGGAATGGTTGAAAAAGATGTGGTATTTCTATATAATGGAATATTACTTGGCTATAAAAAATGATAAATTTGAAGCATTTATATTGAGGTGTATGCCACTTGAACATATACTTGTAAGTGAAATAAACCAGACACATATGTGCAAATATCGTATAGTCTTCCTAGTATAAGAAATCAAGAGAAAAAATACAAATAGAAATGTATAACAACAAAAAGAATTTAGTAGACAGGGTAAACTGAACTGTGTATATTGCAAGGTAATAATCGGCTTCTCTTCTGGATGGTTAACAACCTAAGTTCACAGATCAAGAACTGGAGAGATGAAAGGGCACCAAGAGGTCAATAATCATGAAGCTAGGTGCAGAATTACAGGAATTACCTGGGATGCCTTTGAATTTTCCAGTAAATATAAAACTGTTCTAAAAATAAAGTTTCAAAAATTAATTACAAAATTAAAAATAATTCTGAACCTAAAAGTATGCAACAGGGCATAGTCTTAATTTTTTTTCCTGAGTATGCGAAGCAAAGCAATTTGTTAAGTACACAGATTCTTAGTTCTGCCACATTCTAACTGTGTGATACAGAAAAATGACCTCACCTCTCTCTACACAGGCTCTGGACTGCAGCCAGTGTTGGCCACTGGGAGCACTGCACACTGCAGGAGAATCGCTGTAACCCTGAAACAGCAGGGACTGGGGTTCAATCCCCAGTACTGCATGCCATGCTGGCCCCACTCACCGAGTCCAGGCATAGTGGCACACACCTGTAATCCCAACACTTAGGAAGTTGAAAACAGGAGGATCAGTATGAGTCCCAGTTGCGTAGTGAGACCATGTACCAAATACATAAAAGTAAATAAATAATAAAGAAGAGCTTTATTTTGGCTCTCAGTTTCAGAGGTTTTGGTTCCTGGTTGGTTGGCTCCAGTGCAGAACTGCATGGGGGAGCTGACCACATCACAGCAGCCATGAAGCAGAGCAAAGCAGATCCAGCCTTCCTGACCAAACCCTCAGTGACCTGGCTCTTCCAACAATACTTCAACTCCAACAGCAAGTCAGTTATAATGACCCTATAAGTGAATCATAGATCCGATAACTGAGCCTATAATTCAATAGCCTTCCAAAATCCCTATGCTTCAGCATGTGAGAGTTGTAGAGGAATATTTTTGATTTTAACATAATACATAAGAGCATTCAAAATATTTTCTTCCAGATATTTAGAAATATGTTTTGTCATTGGTTATAGTTCTCTGCCTGGCAGTGGAACACCAGAGCTCATTCTTTTGGCCTGTGAAATTGTATCTTTTGACAAGCCTCTCTATAGTCCTTTCCCATGGTTACTCACACTCTCTAACCATCCACCAATATCTGGAGTTTAAAGTGATGAGATCTGTCGCTACTTGCTACGGACATGAAAGGTAGCTGTAGTCATCCTTAATTAAACTATTGCTACTTGAATTTTAATGAAGAATATCATCTTTTGATAGAACACTAAAAGGTAAAGTTATGTAACATCTCAAAATATGCTAACATGCAAAATTAATACCTTATCTATTAAATCTGGATTTCATTTACTTTTCATCTTATCTCTGATTTTCAATATAGGGCACATTGACATTTTGAAGTCCCAAATAAAAGAGAATTTTAGTTTTATACCTGTTTCACTTGTCATGCCCAGGAGAATATGTGGACAGTCTCTTGTTAGTCTGGCAGTCATCCGGCCTCTATGTAATCATTTTCTATTTCCTATTTTGTTGTAATCATTAAACCTATTCTCTTTTCAAAGTAAGGCACTTATTTTAAATCTCAAATTGAATCTACCTGACTGGCTTTTTTTGTTGTTGTTGTTACTCTTCTAAGTATAGGTGATACTTTAAAAAAAAATCAAGAGAGCCAGGCGTGGTGGCTCATGCCTGTAATCCCAGCACTGGGGAGGCTGAGGCAGGAGGATTGTTGTGATTTAGAGACCAGCCTGAGCTACAAAGTGAGATTAAGGCCAGCCTGAACTGCATAGTGAGACCCTGTCTCAAAAAGACAAAAAAAAAATCAAGAGATGTGTGAATGGGAATTTTGGGGAAGCGGGCAGCACTGATGAACCAATGCAATGGGAGAAGGTGATGCTATTTTACAGATAAGAGGTTGAAATCATTTCAAAACCTTGTCCTGCATCGAAAAGATAATGAGTACCTGGTCTGACTTAATCCAAGTTTCATGTTTTTCTCTCTCTACGAGACTATAAGTTGCCACCTGAATACATTGTTGGAAGTTCACTTTGCATGTTGTATGCAATAATATCTACACCCAGTGGGAAGACCAGAAACAGAAGTCCTACTGTATGTAGTGGGAAGTGCTGAGTACCACTGTAGCATATTTGCTGCAGAAATTGGAGAACCAGAACTAACACAGATGGTTCCCAACATATGATGGTGTGAATGAACAATTTTTCAGCTTCATGATGGTGCAACAACAATACACATGAGTAGAATTTTGAGTTTTGATTTTTAGGCTAGTAGTACTCAGTAGGATATAATCATAGTTTTGCAAGCATGAAGGCAAGCCCATGTAACATACTGCAGTATATTATATGACTAAGTTACTTATTCAGTACGTTGGGTATATTAAATGCCTTTTAATTTATTTTTGTTCAACTTGAAATATAACTTCATCATAGGTCGAGAAATAATCTGTACTTGTGATACAATACCTATTCCCCCTGATTGTTTGTGCAGCTCGTGACATCAAGATGCAAGATCTTCCTTTTTCCAGAGCTATAGTGTCCCTGGCTACATGATCCTTTCAGTCTCAGCAGAAACTTTTTCAACTTCATCTTCTTCGCAACTGACCTTTTACCCATCTGAGCTCTTTGAATTTAACTTCTCACTTGGTTGTCACCTGAATTTAACTAATCACCTGATTGATTAGGCAAACCTTTCTTGGTACTAGGTTTTTACTGACCAGCTCCAACCATAGAAAACCAGCCTACTAGAAATGCCTACTGGGAAAAAGCAAACAGAGATGAAAGACAAGACATAGAGATAATTTTGAAAGAGAGAGGTCTAAGGGTTTCTTGCCTGTACTGGACAAAGAGCCCTGGCTGTTTGATTCACTTTGTTTTGTTTACTTACAAACAAAACAATGAGAGTAGCACAGATTCATCCACCTATATTACCTATAGTATATGCCCAATAAACACGTGGATCTCAACTGTGTTGACTCTTCCTTGGAACCTGCAATGTGCTAAGGGGAACACATACTGCTCCTTCATATCTACAGGAAAATTAGGCCTGGAACTTTATTACCTGATCTCCTACACCCAATTCAACTCACTGCATTCCACCCTGATTAATTTAGACAATTCATTCTGATGGTAATAGTAGAATAGACCAGAGGAAGAATGTGCATCATACAGAAAGGCCAGACAATAAGGACCATCACTGCTATACATGAGATAAGAGCCACAGCTAGGAGAAAAGCATCTGAAAGAGGAAGCTGCAGAAGACTTTTCACAGATACAGTAGGATGAACTAACCAACAGATAGAGGAGAGGAGGAAAATGAAGAAGTTGGAAGTGAATTTGTGATTTCAACTCAAAGTCAGCAGGAGCTTACTTTCATTGAGGCATTAGGGTAAAAGGATGGGATTGAACTGGAGACATGGTGATTTTTCTTTTCCTGTGCCATTGAATATCCGTGAGGCAGTCAGGAGTGAAGGATCTGAGCTCAGAGCAGATGTCAGACCTGGATCTCTGAGTCTGAGTTGTGAACATGGTGAAGCTTAGAGCAGCAAGAAACATAAAAGAGCTCTTCAAGGAAAAGAACTTCTCAGTATATGGATTTCCTTTGGGCTTTCTCAGCCTCTTTAATTTGCTTTAATAACTTAAACTTGTTTTAAATTTCAGAAGCGCAATGAGAAAAACAAGTTGGCAGAGGTCATTAGTGTAAGAAAAAGAATAATGATCTCCCAAAAAAATTTCCCATGGAAACATCTATTATAAATCTTACTGACACGTATTTCTACTTTGTCATAATAATAGTAAAAAGAAACTTTTATTTTTAATCCTATTATTTTATCATAACCGTACTTATTTTTACAGTGGCAAAATGGAATGATTCAGTTATTCAACCATTAATTCCCAAAAGACATAATATACACTGTATCCATGGATTAATATTTTGGAGAAATATCAAAACCTCAAATATTATGCATAAGAAAGTAAAAGCACACTATTTTGTTTCCTTTCAATGATGTGAGGCTTCCATTAGGACAATGAATTCCCCATAATCATCACTGAAGCATGAATTATATTTTTCATTGGACTAAGAATGTTAAAACATGAGATCCATTAAAGTTTCTGATTAAGAAGTAATTGCAGTCCATCCTCTAACCTCTACTTGAGTGAAGGAGACAAATCAATGTGACCACAAGAATTTCCTAAATAGATAAAATTATAAAGTCACTGGAAGCGAGACACAATGATAATGAATTTAGCATCTGCTATACCAAGGATTTGTTTTGTATGATAATTAGAAAAACTGTTACTTTCAGATTTCATCTTCTGGTGCCCCATTAAGCACAAAAGCTCTTAATAAAAGTCTACTGTCAATTTGATTGATCAAACATCTTTTTACACATCTCTAATGTATGATTGGTTGAAGTACCTGATACTTTAAAATATCTCAGATGTAAAAATAGAAATCTTTAAGTTCTATAATCTTAAGTTCCACCTAATGAGAAAAACTGACAGATGCATCCACCTGGGGAAGCCCAAGCAGGATCCCACACTACAGTCTGGACAACTATCTACCGCCTTTACACTATAGAGAAGAAGTACTATTTCTTTAACAATTGGTGAATTTCACTATTGTTCTTCTGATAGAGAATATTTTTTCCAGCACTTTCCCTGCTGTAAAAACTATACTAAATCACTGTATCTAAAATATATAATTTATGTTTATTCATAGAAACCTTAGTAATAAATAATAAGCATGTAAACAAAAAAAAAAAAACCAAAAGATCTGGCACTATTTATGCACAATTAAGGGAACAGAGGGCCAGAGATATCCTGAGTTCAATTTCCAGTACAAGATAGATAAATAAATAAATAAATAAATATAACAATATAAGTAATAGAAGAAGTCTTTGCCTAAGACATAAATACCTTACTAATTATTACAGGTAGTTCTTGCTAGTTATCAAAGCAGTGTATAAGGTGAAGACAAATGTTTCTCAATTACTCATGGTACGTCGCATCCAAAATAGACCTGCCGTTAGATGCACTCAGTCCACCTATGCTACCATATGTCTTCCTGAGCACCACCATACACTCTAGATTGTGGACTGTTCCTCCTCATTGTGTGGGTGATGGGAGGTGTTCCTACTCAGCACTGCTGGAGAGCATTCTGCAGCATTTTATTGTCAAGGAAGAGATCCAAATTCAAAATCTAATTGACAGCAGAAAGCATGACGTTTTCACACTGCAGTAAAGTGGGAAAAGCCCAAGTCAAGCTGCCCCGGTTGTACCTTTTGATTACTGTTCCGAGGGGCACAGGTGAAAACCATTCTGTGCAAGCAGGCTCTCAGCAGAAGGCTGGGAAAGGTCGACATGCTCCACACAATTAAATTAGCTGAATTTACTTCATTGATTTCTTTTTCTTTGGCTCCTGAAAGTGCAAGGAATGAAGAGAAGAGGGAAGCTGACCAGGTACAGAGTTTGACAGGGGCTTTAAAAATTCTTCAGGACAAAGACTTTTCAAACAAAAATATATAATAATTCAATTGCAGTTGGCTGTCACATTAAACTTGCACAGAGCCATATGGCAACCATTAAATCATTGGGGTATGATGACAGACTTAAGATGTGCTATAAGGGGCCTGGGAGATGGCTCAGTAGAATAAGCACTTGCTTGACAAGTGCAAGGGCCTGAGTTCAATCCCCAGTTCCACCAAAAAAAAAAAAGTGCTGTAAGTGTAAAATACAAACTGGACTTCAAAGAGTAAATATGAATAAGAACAGCAGAGAATTATCATTAATTATTGTATTTCAGATTGGCCACAGTTGATCATGATAATTGTTACATTAGGTAAGGAAAACATACACTGTTAAAATTGATTTTACCTTTTCTTTTTCTGTATTTAGGACAGGGTCTATAGGGTCTACAGGGTCTCACTACATAGATCAGATTCATAGTGACCCTCCTGTTTTCAGCCTTGCAAGAGCTGGGATTACGGCCATCCAGTCTCAATCACCATCTCAGCGCACCTCAGGGGCGGGGCCGGCACAGCATGGAGGGGTCCGGACCCCCTGCTGCTGCACTCTGCTGAAGCAGGCTGTTTAGTCCACTGAGCTGCAGACCGGCCTTATTTTATCTTTTCAAGTGTGGTTACTATAACTAAAAATTGCACAAGTAGTTCATGTTTCTCTGAGACTTTACTACTGAGTAAAGCCTGCTACATACTCAAGAATTTGTGTAAATGGATTTCAGTGAAAAAATAAAAATATTAATGATATCACAAGTGAAATAAGAGGCTCTCCACAAACTGTGTAATGGTATAAACAAGGCACAGCTTTGGCATCTTACATATATTGATTTATTTAGTCTCCATTGCCACCCTGTGAGGATTCAATCAAGTAAACTGAAAAACAGGTTAAATAATTTGCCCAAGGATACGTAGCCAATCAGCTTGTGGAAGAAGATTTGAACCTGTTCTGCTTGCTTCTAGAATCCATGTTCATTTGAAACTACTTTATAGAATGCTTCAGGAGCAGCAAAGATTAGAGTCAAAGACAAGGTAAGTGTCTCGAGAAATGGTAAGTGATGACACCTTTCAGGTGTCCTGTGATGCGTGTCTGTAGTAGGGATGAAGGTATTCCCTGAAATGTGAATGAGCTGGGGTTGAGGTTTGCTGATGACTTTCTATAACTCAGTTTGAATACAAACTCATTCATATACTTCCTATTTTGCTTTCTCCCATTCAGATGAGTTAAGTTTGAACCGCACTGTAATTACACTTTCTTATTGATTCCATTTCTAAGTCCAAAGTGAGCACTTTCTCACCAAGTGAAGTATTTAGTGAAGCACTACTTTTTGAAGTCCAAATGTTCAATATTTTTGTGTTTAAAGTTTTTCAAATGATTTTTATATTTTCAAGACCTGTGTCTTAGTTACTTCTTTCTCACTGATAAGACAAAAATACCTGACATTCAAAATTAATGGAGGAAATGATTCTTTAGCTCACACTTTCTGGAGGCTCCAGCCCATGATCAGCTGGCTCCAAGGCACGGTGGTGTGGCACAGGCACAGCCATTTATGGTGACAGGAGACAGCAAAAGCAGCAAGAATAAGAAGGGTGCACGAGTTCAGCAAAATAATCCAACAGAGTCCAGTGGTCCATAACAGTAGTGGGTTATCCGCAGGACTGGCAATGTCAGAGGTTGTTGACTTGAGAGCCTTTTACAGCCCAGCGCATTAATATGGTTTTCCTTTTTTATACCTCATTTTTTTATACTTCTCTGCTGGATGGTTAAGACCAAGATAAAACAAGGCCTATATAATAAGAAATGTGACTTTTGTATCTGATAAGGTCCGTCAAATCCCCTCAGGATTTGCCCTGAAACCCTGTGTCACAGTTGTATCTGTACATACAAAATAGTTAGGATAGATACACAGCTACTTTTTCTTAATTCAATGAGAAGAAAAATTCGTACTAATAATGTTTGGACAGGATATCCTGTCTGCATCTTTTACTATGAATAACCACTACAAGACAACAATATGTAATGTACTGATTATTGAAACTGTTCTACTAATCCCTGTTAAAATTGTCTCTTTGCTATTGTTTCTCAATAAAATTAATTTTAGGAAAAAGGGTAAGAAGGGGAGAACAAGCTTCTTCTTCCTTACTTTGTAAGCAGGCTGCCTCCCTGCCCCTCCTGATGGAGTGTAAGAGGAGGACACACCACCATCTCCTGCCCTCCTCTTACACTCCATGAGGGCATTTACAAAGCAAGGCCCCTGAGACACTTTTTTTTTTTTTTTTTTTGCAGAACCAGGGGTTGAACTCAGACCCTTGTGCTTGCCAGGCAAGCGCTTATTCTACTGAGCCATCTCCTCGGTCAAAAAATCATGATGTGTGTGTATACACAGTACAGTTGGGATAGATAACGCTGTGCTTCTACATAATCCTATGAGAGGCAAGATCTGCACTAATGGTGGTTGGACAGGATATTATGTCGGCTTCTAGTTCTACGGTCATTCACTAGGAAAACAGTTATTGTAATTTTGATATAATTCATGTATAAAAAATAAGATAAGTAAGCAGCTACACTCTTAATTTACTGATAAGAGACATCTGCTAAAATAATATCTGTAAATATATTATCATATATGTACCTTGTATGATACCAAAACCTTATGAAAACAGTTTGCAATGTATTAATTTATCGAATCTGTCTTGCTAAGGTGTCTTGAAACTGTCTGATTGATATTTATACTTCAATAAAATAAAAAATAAAAACAAAGTGGGTCCCTGCTGAGTCACTTAGTTAAGCTTCTAAACTTCTCAAGGTGACACATTGTATCAGCGATTACAATTTGGTTTTTTAAAATACTCTTAAATTCACACCCAAATGGAAAAGGTACAAAATTTCCCATTTTCCCCAACCTCTATACAAAGCCTATCCCATTGTCCAAATCCCACACCAGAGTGGTACATCTTCTATTACTTATGCATCTACATTGATGCATTGCAATTATTCAAAGCCCATAGCTTACATGGGGGTTCATTTTTGGTCCCAGTGTATGAATTTGGACAAATGAAAAGTGATTTCTATCCACTTATTATGGTTTCAGGGGTAGTATTTTTACTGCTTTTGAAGGTCCTCTCTGGTTTGCCTATGCAGCCTTCTGCCAAACTCAATCTTTACTGCCTGCTTAGTAGGGTGTTTACCAGAAGGTCATACAGTGTGAATTAGACAGGGTATAATTTTTCAAAATCTCTTTTTTATGCTAAGGATTTCTTTTTTTGCTTCCTCTACACCTTCCACAGCTTGATAGCTTATTCTTTTTTGTTTTTTAGCACCAAATAATATTTCATTAAGTTAGTAATAGTTTGTCCATTTGTCTACTGAGAAACATCTGTTTACATCCATGTTTGGACAATTATAAATAAATCTGTTATTAAAAAAAACTTCTGTGCAGATCTTTGTACAGATAGGTTTTCTGTTCATTTGGGTCAATGCCAAGAAGTACCACTGTTGTATCACATGGATACTCGGTCAGACACAAGCCCCTCAGTTGGCCCCTTGCAGGTAGGTATCTTTCACCCTAATACAATCTTTTCAGTGCTTTGGGGAAAAATATCTAGAAGGGGGATAGCTGGGTTGAATGGAATTTCTAATTTAACCTTTTTGAATGATTACATATTGATTTTCATAGTGGTTGTAGTAAAATACATTCCCACCAACAATGTAGAAATGTTGCTTTTTCTAGGAGCTTTGACAACATTTTTCATTATTTGATTGAAATAATGACATGGTAGTCCTTAATGATAGTCCTTCTCTCTATCGTATGATGGACTTGAACCATTGTTTTAATTTGTACTTCTCTGTTTTCCAGATATCATTCCTTTTTTTCAGGTATTTATTATCTATCTGTACTTTCTCTTCAGAGCAGTCTCCATTTCAAGTGCCTATGTTTTAATTGGACCTTTTATTGGGGTGTCTAATTTTTTAGTTTTTTATAATTTTTACATATTTGTCTTCTCTCTGAAGATTAACTGGCAATATTATTCCCCAGTCTGTCCTTTGTCTCTTCACTCTACTGATAATATTTTTGCTATGCAGAAGTTTTTGAATTTGATATAGTCCCTTTGTTGATCCTTGAAATTATTTCTTTTGCAGTCGAGCTTCTGTTTTAAAAGTTTTTATATATATATATATGTCTTCCAGAGTGTCACCATAATGTCATTCAAGATACTAAGTTTCAACAAAAAGATATTATGTTTCTGTTTTAATATCCAGTTCTTGGATCAATTTTTATTCCATTTTAGCATATAGTAAGAGATTTAGGTATAGATTTAATCTTCTTCAATGTGTAACCAGTTTTCTTACACAGTTTGTTAAGAGGGCTTACGGGCTGTCGTGTGTTCCTTTGGAAAGATGAGATAGTTGAATGTGCCCTGCATTGTTTATGTATCCTCTGTTTTATTCTGCTTATTCACGTTTGGTCTTGTGCCCATACCATACTGTTTTTTAATTACTGAATGTTTGTAATATAATTTGAAATTGAGGATTCTTATGGTTCCTGCTTTGCTCTTCTTGCCCAGAATTTCTCTTATCATTCTGTCAGTTCTTGTGTGTTTGAGATCCTTTCACATGTGTTAATATTTTTGTTGGGACTGAATTAAATGTGTACATTAATGTTGGTAATGTGGGCGTTTTGACAATTGTGGTTCGCCTGTCCAGGAACAGAGGATGTGCCTTCCTACTTTCTGAAGTCCCTTTCAGTCTTCTTTTTTCAGAGCATAGTACTATGCATAACAATCACAAATTTTAAAATGATCTTTTACTTCCTTGGTTAGGTTAATTTCTAAGTATTTATCTTTTTATGTTATTGAATTTCTAATTTCTCTCTCACTGGGCTTATTGTTAGTGTACGGGAATGCTATTGGTTTTTGTGTGCTGCTATGTTGCTGAATGAAGTTATTAGTTCCAGGAGTCCTCTGGTGGAATGTGTTGGGACCTCTACGAAAAGGATCAGGATCATGTTGTCTGCAATTAATGATAGTTTGATAGTTTTCTTCCCTATACATATCTTTTTTTTTGGTTTTGTTTTACTTTGAGATAGGATCTCACTATATAGATTAGGCTAGTCTTGAATTAACCATTAACCCAGTCTGGTCTCAAACTCATGGAGAACCTCCTGCCTCAGCCTCTTGAGTGCTGAGATTACAGTCTTGTGCCATCAGACCTGCCTTACATGCCCCTTTCATTTCTTTTGAGAGGAAGTGCCAAGATGGCCAGGTGGTAAGCAGCAGTGAAAGAGACTCTGAAAGCTGCCATCCATGAGGAAGGCAAGAATGGGACACGTGCATTCCCTGGACTCGGGAAACATCTGAAGCATGATTTGCACTACCTACAGTGAGAGTAAACAGAGAAACTTGAGCAAAGAAAAAGGAGGTAGTTGGCAGCACTTCTTGCTAACAGGGGACTCATTGTTCAGGAGGAGCTGTTCAAACCTACAGATGCATAGAGATTGCTGCTGATCCCAGAGGCCTCCATGGAGAGAAACAGCAGTGGCGGGAGGCAGGGCAGTAGGCATGAAGGACTGCACTAGATGACAGTGAGTACTGAGAGCTCAGTCCTTCTCTATAAGAGAGCAACTGGCCAGGAGCCATTTTGGAGATGGGCCAGCTGAGCTCAGAGCTCCAAATGGTTGTGAGCTCAACCTAGTGGCTCCCAGCAGGGCTTAGGCCTGTGTAAGGCATGCTAATGGCTGCAGGCCAAATGAGTCTGGTCTTGGCCAGAAGGTTCAGGCTCACTCAGATTATCCAGGAAGAAGTATAGAAAGGAAGAATCATGAGGTGTGTGTATGGGCAGTACAGTTGGGATAGATGCTTCTACATAATTCTACAAGAGGCAAGATTTGCACTCATGGTGGTTGGACAGGATATTATGTCGGCTTCTAGTACTATGGACAACCACTAGGAAAATAACAAGATAGAAGGTATTAACTATTGAATCTTTGATGTAATTCAAGTATAAAAAATAAGATACGTAAAGAGCTACACTCTCTTAATTTACTGATAAGAGACATCTGCTATAATAATGTCTGTAAGTATAATATGTATGCACCTTCTACAATACCAAAACATTATGAAAACAGTTTGCAATGTATTAATTTATCAAACCCATCTTGTCAAGGTATCTTAAAACTGTCTCATTGATATTTGTACTTCAATAAAATTTAAAAAGATAAAATAAAATAAAAATAAAAAAATGAAAGAGGAAAAAAAAAAAAACCAATAGCTAGTGCTGGGATAAGTCAGTATGTATCAGAACTCTGTCTCCACACATTTTCTACCAGTGACAGAAGAGACAAACGTGGAAGTGAACTTTTTCTTTTTTTGAGGTGACACAGTTGGTCTTTTGTTGTTGTGCTGGTGATGATTTGGGTTTTGGTGGTTGTTTTTTTTTTTTTTTTCCTCCTCCATTGCTTGATCTTGTCTTCATATGACTTTGAATACAGTTTCTAGCCTCTTTCTAGTTTTGGTTCTGTTCTGTTCTTTTTATCTCTTCCTTTTCTTTTTCCCTCCAGTCTTTTTTTTTCCCAACGGTTAAGTACATATTCTTTTTTTTGTTTTTGTTTTTTTTGTTTGTTTGTTTGTTTTGGTACCGGGGATTGAATCTAGGACCCTGTGCTGGCCAGGCAAGCACTCATCCTGCTGAGCTGTCTCCCCAGGCCCTCCCTCCAGTCTTCGGTACCAGTTTTGTAAAGTTAATGTGATCCACATTTGTCCTCCAGCCTTATTGCTAATATTTGCCTTTTCCTCCACTTGTCTATTTTCTACATAACACATTTACAATTTTAGGGGATTGATCCTCAGCATGCCATGCTGGCCCCATCCCTGGAGCACACTGAGAAGGTGACTGAGACTGGGTGTGGTGGTGTGCGCCTGTAATCCCAGCACCTGGGAGGCTGAACCAGGAGGATCACTAGGTGTCTGATCTACATAGTGAGATCCTGTACTAAATACAAAAAATAAATAAACAAAAAAGATAAAATAAAATGTTAATCTGCCAGGGCAAAATCAACATAGAGGACTTGTATACAGTGTTTAATTTTTTGATTTGTTTAAGATTTCAATGACTGCAAATCTAGTTTATCCAAGTTAAAGTTAGAAAATCAATGGTTAGCTCAATTTGTTATTGCCCAGTCTGTGTTTATTGCTATTTTCATTGCTAATGTTGCTATTATAGTTAAAAGTGGCATAATTGTTCTCAACAGCTATTCTTGGTATTCCAAGACTGAGATTGACTAAGGGTCACAGAAAATACTGTAGTACAGTGCCAGAAAAATAGGGGCTGAGCTGAACAGGCAGCAACTTCTCATCCTCAACAAATTGAAGATACAGGATCTTGCAAGAGACTCAAAACCCCAAATCCAGCTACACCAAGAAGATACTTCAGTGAAGGAGTCATTTCCTAAAGGTTCTGAATACTAGGAACAATGCAACCCACAATAGGCAATTTTCAAGCATCAACCCAGAAATTAAACTAAAAAAGAAAACAAATGAAGGAGATACTTTTTATTTCTTTTGTTTGCCTGATTGTGCTGGCTAATTATTTTTAGTTCTATATTGAACAGGAGCAATGGTAGCTAACATCTTTGTCATGTTCTTGATTTTAGAGCTAAAGCTTTCAGCTTTTTCCCACTTAATATAGCATTGGCAGTAATTTTGTCATAAATGGCTTTCATCAGATTGAGATAAGGTCATTTTAAATCTACTTTTTCAGGGTTTTTTTCATAAATAAATATTGGATTTTTTCCAAGGCTTTCCCTGCATATATTGAGAAGATCATATGATTTTTCATCCTGGTTTCTATTTATATGATGCACTGTGATTATTAATTTACTTATTTTGGATAACCCTTGATCATGATGTATGATCTTTTTTATGATATTTTGTATGCTATTTGCCAGTGTCTTGAGAATTTTTGTATTAATATTAATTTAAGAAATATATCTATAATGATCGTTTTTTAGTTAGATCCTTCTCT
Source organism: Ctenomys sociabilis (assembly GCA_004027165.1). Taxonomy (NCBI): domain Eukaryota; kingdom Metazoa; phylum Chordata; class Mammalia; order Rodentia; family Ctenomyidae; genus Ctenomys; species Ctenomys sociabilis. The sequence goes on from PVKA01012182.1 coordinate 32,628, forward strand.
GCTTTTGGAATCAAGGAAATGCTCATTTCTAGAAGTGAGATCTTTAGGTAGATGTTACCTTTCAGTATTATTAAAAAGTAGGGCTGGCGGGATAGTTCAGTAGAGTAAGCACTTGCTTCAGCAAGTGTAGGGACTGTGTTTCCATACCTGGCACCATATGCCACACGGGCCCCACCCCTGGGAGCATTGACCAGGCCACCAAGACTGGAACACTGAGACCAAGTGTGATGGAACATAGCTGTATCCCAGGGCTGGGGAGACTGAAACAGGAAGATCACTATAACTCTGAGCTGCATAGTAAGATCCTGTACCATACAAATATATATATATAATTAAAAGTTTGAAAATCAGTGTTATTTCTTAGAGTTGTTGTAAAATTCAGCAGTGAATCTATACAATCCTGGGCTTTTCTTAGTGGTAGATTATTTTTTTTAATTATTGCCTCAATTCCATGGTCTGTATTTGGATTATACAGGATTTTTTATCTTCTTCCTTCAGTTTGATGATTCATATGTATCTAGGAGTCCATTCATTTCTAGATTCTCCAAGGCTTTCAAAATTATTAATAGTGATCTTCTGGATTTCAGTGCTGTTTGTTGTGCTTTTGCCTTTTTCGTGTCTAATTGACATGCATCTTTTCTTCTTTCAGTGAGTTCTGCTATGGGGTTATCTTTCCTGTTTAATCTTACAAGAGTGAGCTCCTCAATTGATTGACTTTTTGTATTATTTTTTCTCTCAATGTTATCAACTTGTATCCTGATCTGTATAATTTCCTTCCTTGTACTGGTTTTAGAATGGGACTATTCTTATTTGTTTAGAACCTGGAAGTGAATATTTAGGTTACTGGGAAGTATTTAATTTCTTCCTTGAAATTTAAGAATTCTCATAAATATTTATTTTCTTCCTTGACTTTTCTATGACCTACTGATTAATCAAGAGTGTATCATTTAATCTCATGTTTACAAAATTTCTGTAGTGTCTTTTATCATTTATTTCAAGTTTCAGTGAACAATGATATCAATAAACAGATGATTTCAATTCCTTTTTATGTTTTAGAGTGCAAATTAGAATTAAAACAAAAGAATTACAAGTGATACAGATTTTCACTTAACAAAGTAATATGAGTTTCACAATATTTGTTGTAATATAGTGTTGACTTATAGTCAGTTATTCATATTAATAGATATATGCATGTAAAATTGGAAGAAGACAAAAGAAAGAAATGTGTAAGAAATTAAGAAGATAAAAAGGAGAAACAATTGAGAAAAACAGATAAAACAAATTAAAGCATTAATTTCTCCTTTCCATAGACCAGCAGAAATGTACAGTACAGTTGTCCATACCATCCTGCTTTCATATATAGATAAATCTCTTTCCCCCACTCCCTTTCCTATTTTACTTCTCAACTCAGTAATTCTTTCCTTTTGAGTAAGTTCATTCCCTTTACCAGTATCTATTCTACCCTTCAGATTCCATTTTTGTCTTTCAGGTTCTCACACTAAGGAGACAATGCAGTATTTGCACATGCGGGTTTGATTAATTTCACTTAAGAGTATAGTCTATAGTTGCATCTATTTACCAATAAAAGACTCAAATTTATCCTGTTTCACATATGAATACTGTTCCATTGTTTAAAAATACCATATCTTCTTTATCCACCTTCAGTTGATAGGCATCTGGGTTGTTTCCAAGATTTAGCTATGACAAATTGCTCCGATATAAACATAGGTGCATGTATATCATGGTAGTATGAGGTTTTCAGTTCTTCTTGAAAAATACTCAGGAGGGGAATAGCTGGCTTGAATGTGATCTCCAATCCTGGCTTTTTAAGGAATGTCCACACTGATTTCCATAGTGGTTATACCAGCCTGCACACCTACCAACAGTGCAGAAGGGTTCATTTTTCTTCACAGCCTCCCTAGCATTTGTTATTGGCTGAATTCTTGATGTTAGCCATTCTTTCTGGGTTGAGACGTAATCTCCGTGTTGTTTTAATTTGCATTTCTTGAATGATTAATGATGTTGACCATTTTTTCACATAATTACTTGCCATTTGTGTATTTATTTGGGCTAGTATGTTGCCTATTATGAAGAAAATTCCATGTACTGCTGAAAAGATTATGCATCTATTATATTACAGTAGATTATTCTGCAGATATCTCTTAAGTCTATTTGTTAGCAGTGTGGTTTAACATTGATATTTCTCTAGTTGAGCTCTAGTACCACACTTTGTAAAAGTGTGGTATGGAGGTACACTACTATAATTGTGATAAAGTTTATCTGCTCTTTAATGTACAGTAGTGTTTGTTTTATGCAGTTGAGTGTGCCAGTACTCGGTGTATACTTATTTATAACTGTTATTTATTTTTATTGAATTATACCCTTAACCAACATTTAGTGACAGTCTTTGCCTCTTTTGATCGGTTTTGGCTTGAAGGACACAGAAAATAAAATGGCTATTCTTGCTTTAGAATGGCTACTTTTGCTTTCTTCTGGATTTCTATTGTATAGTACATTATTTTCCATCATTCATATATTTTGTTTTGCTTTGTTTTTTTACAGGGTCTTGTTCTGTAATACAGACTGTCCTTGAACGTACCATGTAGTCCATGCTAGCATTACACTCATGGCAATTTTGTTTCCTGAGCTTCACATGTGCTGGGATTACATGTGTGCACAACTATGCCTTGCTTCCATCCTTTAATTTTTAATCTATGAATTTCTTTTTGGATTAAATGTGCCTGTTATATGAAGCACAACATTGGTCTTTTTCATTTGTTCCAGTTTTACAACATGTGTCTTCTGATATGGTAGTTGAAGCTATTTGCATTGAAAATTATTACTGAAATTACTTATTTTTGCATTGCATTTTTTTCTGTTGTTGATTTATTTTTCCAATTTGTTTAACTCCACACCCTGTTTGATGAATTCAGTCTATCAGACTTTTCATATTGTTACATTTATTAACTCTATTTAGAATATTTTTCAGAATTTTGGTGAGTGCTGTTTTTAGGGTTTCATGAATTTCTTAAGGTGTTATGTCATGAAATATTCTTATTTATTTCTTGAAATTTTGAAAGATAGTTTTGTTGGATATATTAGTGTAGGTTGAAAATTACTTTCTTTTAGGGATTAAAACACTTCACTCTAATGTCTGCTGTCTTTAAGTTTTATGTTGATAGACCTATAAGTGATATTCCTAAATTTTCCCTAATAGATTTTCAGATTCTGTTCATGTGTTAAACTTTAAGGATTTTGATTGCTCTGTGAAATGGAGAAGATTTTCTTCTAATCATAGCTATAGAAGATTTATATGTCTTACTTTCCTGTATGTGAATTCTTTCCACGTACTTAGAAAGTTTTCTACTATGATTCTATAAAGAGATTTTTTCATTCTGTGTGTGTGTTATCGTTTGACTTTTCTCTAACTCTAATTAGTCTTCTTTGATTATTTTCTAGTGGCTACTGGATCAATTTTTGTTGTTCTGTCATTTTTAAGGTATCTCTGAGTGCATGGTAACAGATTTCAAACCAGACCTGTCTTGTAGTTCTACTACAGCAGAGCTTGTACACGTTTGAGTTGCAAACAAATCATGGTAGCTCCTCCCATATTGGCCACTCATTGTCACAGGTGTGCTGCTGGATGCTACCGTATGGTGTGTAAGTGTTCAGCAGCACAGAGCTCAGTTACAGCCCAGGATGTCTGGAAGCAATAAGAAACATTTCGCATTGTAGATTTGTGTCAGTGAGGTATGAGGTTCACTTTGTTGGACTTATGAATGAATCTGGCTTGCAAACATTCTCCAAAAATGGAATTCACTCTTACATCAGGGACATATTTCTCTGCCTTCCACATTTCTCATTTCTACCTATGTTTCCAATAGATTTTTTTTTATCTTTTGGATTTGTGTTTAGCATATTTTCATGTACTCTAATTCTTTGCTAAGTCCATCATTTATGTTTTGAATCATTGTGGATAGTTCTTCTAATTTTTTATTTGAATATTCTTTAAGCTGATATGTCATTTTGTTTATTCACCCCATTGTCAGTGTAATTTGTGCAATTTTGTCATCTTTGTTTCTTCTTTGATTATTTCTTACAATTCAGACATTTCGTGTTTGATTTCCTCTCAACCAATATTCCTTGGGAGGAACTGAAGGTCCTGGGGAGCATTTTGTAGCTTACTTTTCTCAAGCTTCGTGTGTGTGTGTGTGTGTGTGTGTGTGTGTGTGTGTGTGTGAGAGAGAGAGAGAGAGAGAGAAAGAGAGAGAGAGAAAGAGAAGGCAAGCATGTGTGTGTGCACACGTGTGCAAATGTACATACAATCTGCCCACACATACAACGGGGATTGAAGAAAGACAGATCAACTAGAATGGAGATCCCTTCAGCTACTTTATGTTTTCCTGTGATGTGATCTTGGCTTTCTTTACTTCTTGATATTATCTGCCTCTTTTAAACACTCAGTTTAATAGGTTTAGACCCAATAACTGTATGCAAAGAAAAATTCACAAAAGTTATAAATATTTCAACAGATACAAATACATATGAATTATATACCCTGAAAATTCATTTAACAATTTTACCCTTTTTCAATGTTCCTTGTAGACTGAACTATATTACTATTAATAGACTGCTATGTGGAAGGAGAAAGAGAAGAAAAATAAGGAAGTGGGAGGGTAGGCCTGTGAGATAGAGCAGCAGACTAAGCACCTGCTTAGGCAAGACAGAACTGGGTTCAATCCCAGCACCACAGGCTGTGCAGGTCCCACCCCTGAGCATGCTGAGGTGGCCATCAAAATCAAGCATGCTGCACATGCCTATAATCTCTACACTGAGAAGATTACTGCCAGCCCAAGATTAGTGAGACCATGTACCAGATACATTGAGAGAGAGAGAGAGAGAGAGAGAGAGAGAGCAGTTAGATCAGAGATCAGAGAAATACCAATAATGCAAAAACAAATAAGAGATCAGACTCTACTGATTATTTTTATAGCTGGAGTAAAAGGCTGCTATGAGGGAGCTTCAGAGAAGATTTGTGGGAAGAAGATAGCAGAGGGAGGGAAGTATAATTACAGAACTATATGGCTTGTATCTAGAATCTTCCCAAAGCCTCATGTGGACATAGGTGAGTTTTGAAGGCTGGATTAGGGTGTGTGAATGTGAATTAAAAGTATAGATAATGAAAGCCATGTCCTGAGTGTGGGTGGAACTAGTCAATAGGCTTGTAGCCTGCATGAAATATAAAAGGACAAAAAGAAGGAATGTTTGCTGCTGCTGCTGCTGCTTGCTGCTTCCTGTCTTCTGCCTGCCACACCATGAATTGTTTTATTCTGCAATCTTCCTTGGCCACAATCCCTCCCCTGGAGCCAGTTGACTATGGACTGAAATTCCTACAAAAAGTTAGCTAAGTAAACCTTTCCTTGCTTAACACATGTCAGTGTGTTAAGTATTTGGTGCATCAAAAAAAAAAAAAAAAAAAAGGTGACTAAAACAGATTACAGGTGAAACTGAGATTGTTGGGGTCTATTAATATATTGTTTGGTATTTATGTTTGGCTCTTCAGAACACAATTTTGGTAAGCTGTATCCTGACATGGCTTTTAAAGGCTTATTTAAGTTAAAGTCTGAGCTGATTCTTGTTTTTTTTTTTTTTTGCAAATAAATAGGCATCTCATATACATGTGCCAGATGAAAAGTTTACAGATGAAGAGGGAAGTAAGAAGAAAGAAGCAAAAGGGTACAAAAGGAATAAGAACATATAAAATAATAATAAAGACAGAAAGAAAAAGAAACTAAAAATATACAATAAAAACTTAAAAAGCAACAACCCAAGACAAAACAAAATCATCTTGCTGTTTGCAAGAGCACAGAACAGAGTTCCCTCACTGTCCGATTTCACTGCAGTCTGACTTCATTTGCAGGTCTCTAATCCCATGGGTGGCTTTCTTACCTGCCTGTGGGCAAGGAGGCCTGCCAACCCAACTGAGTGTCTGGCTAGCCACCTGGTTACAAGCAGTGCTCTTGGAATGGCTAACTGTGACTCATTGTCTCTGTTTAGGATCTGACTACCTCAGCTAATTTAGGGAGAGGAGGATGGGGGGTAGCTGGCCCAGCACTAGGCTCTTCACTGTTGTCCACCAGGGTCTTCTCACTTCAATTTTACACTTACTAAGCAACAAACATGTTTTCCTCTCTGGGGTCCTTACCTTTAGCAATCCTTGTCAAGGGTTGTTAAGGTCTCTTCTGTGCACATGTGCAGACAGCACACACAATACACAACATGCTTTGTAAGCATAGCACTCATCGGGGGGAGGCACAGATGAATGGGTACTTAAGCATTTATGGGTCAGTCCAGTCTCTCCTTCCCAGGGTCATATCACTCCTACATTGGCCACCCACACTCACGTAGCCCCTATGGTATAACCCTACCAGCACTCAGAGTCAGGTCCCCATTCACAGTGGTGCTTTTGCCTTTGAATTCCCAAGTGCCCACAGAACTGTCTCATCCACTATTTTCCCATTTTCAGTTTCTTTGAAGCCCTGGCTTGGTTCAAGAGGTCAATAATCTGGATGAATCATTTTATAAGAAGATCAAGGCATTTGGACTCAAGGTACTGGGTAGTCCCTCTATAGGTTATTGAAGCCACTAAGAATGATGGCTAGGGGAGGCACAGAAGGCGAAGGAGAGAGCCATAAGCTCCAACTTGAAGTCTACCAAGCCCATATTCACAAGGGGAGCAAGCTACAGCGGACATGCTCCTCAGCAGCGGCTGAATGCTGCCAGGCTAAACTGTAGGCCCAGTGTTGTCAGATTTCTGGATGCTTTATGTAAACTTTCTTGATTTTAATTAATTTTTTCTAATTCAATCTTAAAAGTAATGAAAAGCATATCTCTAGACTCTGTTTGGCCTGTAGAAGGGTCAGTGGTGTAACTCAGAATGAACATACATGAATTCAATCCCTAGTAGCACAACAATAGTGACAGGACAGACAGAGAAAGTAAAGAAAGAAGGAAGGAGAAAGGGAGGGAGGGAGGGAAGGAAGGAGGGAAGAAGGGAGAAAGGGAGGGAGGGAGACAAGGAGGGAAGGAAAACAAGCTTGCAGCTCAGTCCAGCTCAGATCATCTTCTTGTGTTTGTAATTCTTGTTTATTGGCAGCTCATGAAAGGAAGTTACTCAGTTCCCTTGATCACTCATTCACTTCTGACCACGTTCTGTACCACCTAAGTGCATGCCCCATGGAAGATTTGATGGATATGGACATGAGCTCCACCCCACCAAGCCCCAGAACTATCTCTTTGGTTGTGAACTAAAGGCCAACAAAGAGGTGGATAATGATGAAAATGAGCATCAGTTGTCATTAAGAACGGTCAGTTTAGGGGCTGGTGCAAAGGATGAATTGCACACCCTAGAAGCAGAGGCTATGAATTATGAAGGCAGTCCAATTAAAGCAACACTGGCAACTTGGGAAATGTCTGTACAGCCAAGTTTCCCTGGGGGGCTTTGAAATTACACAACCTGTTGTCTTAAGGTTGAAGTGTAGTTCAGGGACTGTGCATATTAGTGGACAGCATTTAGTAGCTGTGGAAGAAGATGCAGAGTCAGAAGAGGAAGAGAAAGAAGATGTAAAACTTCTGAGTATATCTGGAAAGCGATCTGCCCCTGGAGGTGGCAGCAAGGTGCCACAGAAAAAAGTAAAACTCGCTGGTGATGAAGACAACGAGGACGATGAGGATGAAGATGATGATGATGATGGTGATGATGACAATGATGATTTTCATGATGATGAAACTGAAGAGAAAGCTCCAGTGAAGAAATCAATACGAGATACTCCAGCCAAAAATGCACAAAAGTCAAACCAGAATGGAAAAGTCTCAAAACCATCAACACCAAAATCAAAAGGGCAGAAATCCTTCAAGAAACAGAGGACTCCTAAAACACCGAAAGGACCTAGTAGAAGACATTAAAGCAAAATTGTAAGCAAGTATAGAAAAAAGTGGTTCTCTTCCCAAAGTGGAAGCCAAATTCATCAGCTATGTGAAGAATCACTTCTGGGTGACTGACCAGGAGGCTATTCAGGATCTCTGGCAGTGAAGGAAGTCTCTTTAAGAAAATAGTTTAAACAGTTTGTTAAAGTATTCCATCTTCTTTCATTTTTGTAACAGTCACTATCTGGCTATCCGTTTTAGAATGCAAAGTAAGAACTTTCCCTACCATGTCTGATAAACATTGTCCAGGTCCCATTGCCAAGCATGTGTTGTCTGAAATTCCAGTTTAATTTTTAAAGATGGAACTCCACCCTTTCCTTGGTTTTAAGTATGCATGGAATGTTATGATAAGACATAGTAGTAGTGGTGATCAGACATGGAGATGGTAGGGAGACAAATACACATGTGAAATAAACTCAGTATTTTAATAAAATAAAATAATAATAATTTACTGAGTTCTTCCCAGATGAGCCTTCCTTATGAGCATCTCTGCAAATCCTTCTTCAGAATACTATCTCTAAAAAAATGAACAAATATATTCTGCATAATTCTGGATACTTATAAACAATTACTTGGGCATTAAAAATACTGACAGTGGGGGCTAGGGAGATATCTCAGTAGAATAAGCACTTGCCTGACAAGCACAAGGGCCTGAGTTCAATCTGTCAAAAAAAAATACTGACAGAATGAGTAAAGTTTTACTTGAAGTCTGTCAGTTCACGCATCTAAAATATCCAAATGCTAGTTTCTTTTTTTTTTTTTTTTTAGGTTATGAGCAGAATAGATTTATTGAGGGAAAGAAATGTTCCTGTCTAAGAGAGGGACAGGAGGGGGCCCCCGAGTGGGTAGTTCCCCTGCTAGCCTCTTTTTATTCAGAGTAAAAAGAATCCCCAATATTTTTTCTATTCTGTACCCTCCAAAAGACCACACACTCAACACAATTTTTAGGCAGCTCAGGAAAATCAAAGGGTTTCTTCTTTCAGCATTTCTAGCATGCTGAGGTGAATTCTTACAATGCTATGTTGTCTCAGTGCCTCTTTTCAATATAAGATTAACTCTTTTTTTGTATTTAGGACAGGGTGTGCAGAGTCTCAGTGTGTAGCTGTAGATCTGACTCACAGTGATCCACCTATTTACAGCCTCCCAAGTGCTGGGATTAGAGGCATACACCACCGTGCCCAGTCTCAGTCACTGTCTCATTATGCCCCCGGGGGTGGGGCCAGCACAGCAGGCCAGCGGATCAAACTCCTGACCCCTGCATCTGCCTAAGTAGGCACTTTAATCCACTGAGCTATTTGGCTGGCCTTTGAGACTAACTTTATGTAAGAGTAAGATTCAGTCATCCTCAACACGCTTTCCAGTGCTCCACCAAACCCAAATGGCTAAACTTAAGAGCAAAGATGAATTTAACTAGACTTAACCATTCTACAATATGTATGAAAAGAATTCTGCTGTGCATGATAAATAAATTTTATCTGTCAATTTAAATAAATTTGAAAAACAGTTGTAAAAATACATATGACTAAGAGACATCTCTGTCACTTCACAGAGAGCCCGGGTTCCTGCATTTCCCCAATACTGAGTGGTTTCAGTAGACCACTGAGCTGTTTGCCCAGGAACAATGACCCTTACTCTTTTATGCGTGCTCCTCATCACCTTAGCACTGTCTCCTCATTTCTGCCTGACTCTTCATTCCTACCTCTAGTGACTTGGGGACAGAGGACTGAATGCCTAGCACAGAGAACTGCCCAGGTTCTCAAAGAAAAATCTTTGAATTTGTTTCCTATAGAGGCACTGTTGTGAATTTGCACTGTTCTCCTAAAGAACAAGAAGCTACCTCCGGCTAAGTTTTCTCTGGGTAACAGAGAAAACACAAGGTTGGGCTCTCAGATGAAGCATTTCTTTTTTCCTTTTTAAAGGAGAGGTTTATTTTTGGCAGAACCAGGGATTGAAGTCAGGCCCTTGTGCTTGCCAGGCAAGTGCTTATTCTACTAAGCCATCTTCCCAGCCCTAGGTTAGGCTCTCAGAACTACAGAGATTGTCAAGTGGGCAGGCACCAGACACAGACCAGGGAGGAGATGCCAGGGCTTCTGACCACTCTTATTATGAGTCAGATCAGTCGGACCTGGCCATCTTCCAGGCGAAATATCCACATAAAATATTCCCATGAAAGTACACTGCAAATATCCACACCCAGATTCTCTTTATTTCCTGCTAGAGCAGAATTATACTACCTGTGCTATTGTTGGAACTTCAGTTTAGCTGTGGCTTCTGAAGACATGCTTATTCAGAAAGAATTTTTTCAACCACCTGTTGAAGAAATTTGTGTTGTATTTATCCCATGAAACCAGCGCTAGTTTCAAATAACTAAAAAATATTTTTTACCAATTACTTAATTGTGTTGTCTTGCAATCTCACTCTTTGAAATTTTTCTAGCAAGTTGGCTCTGAGTCTTTATTTTTTCCTAAAATGTATTCACACCTATATTATTATTATTTTATTTATTTATTTAGTTAGTTAGTTAGTTATTTTGTGGAACCAGGGACTGAACTCAGGCCTTTGTGCTTGCCAGGGAAGCGCTTATTCCACTGAACCATCTCTCTGGCCCCACACCTATTATTTATGGCTTGTAAAAAATATGCTCTACTTTTGAAGTGTTACATCTATTAGCTCAGAGTTTACTTAAAATCTGCACTATGAAGTCTTGAAGTGACTCGGTCCCTTTAACAGTCCAGTTGATCCAACACACTTGTTTACGCATTGAGGGCAATTCTCAGGAATGCACAGAAGTTCATCTGTGTGTGAAACACATTTTGTGTTTTAAATTACTACACAGATTTCCTCTGGGGTCCTCATCATTCAGGTCACAGATAGCATGAGCTTTACTTTACTTTGAGGAGACTTGGACATCCTCTTTCATGTCACTTTGTTCCCATTATATTTTATTATGCGACCACATAATCTAAATGATCTAATTTTCCTTTTTAATTTTATTTATTTTGGTATCAGGGATTGAACTCAGGACCTTGCACCTGCCAGTAGTCTTTTTTAATTTTTTAAGACGTATAAAACATAAATGATACAGACTTTCACCAAAGTAAGAGGAATACAACAATGATTTTATTGCATATTGTTGTCTTCAAATTAGTTGCTTAGATTACTAGATATACACATGAAAAACTGGTCAAAGAAGTCCTAAGAAAATTAAAAATGAGAGAGAGGAAAAAATTAAGCCTCAACTGCTCCTTTCAATAGACCAGCAGAAATCAGCCACGTAGGTGGCCGGGGAGATGGCTCAGTGGAATAAGAGCTTCCCTGGCACTTGCCAGGGCCTGAGTTCAAACAAGAAAGGGGATCTCGGTGTTCCTCTCCTTTCTTGTGCTATAGGATAAGCACTGCACCCAGCCTATAAAGAAAAAAAAAAAAAAAAAAAGGTGAGGCATGTTGCTCATTCTCAGACTTTGCTCACTAGAGTTAGCAAGGAGCAAAGCATTATAAATTAAAAATCAGCCACACAATTATCCCAGCTATCCTGGGTACAAACACATATATTTCTCTTTCCCGTCTTACTTTCTCATCCGCTTGGTTTTTAATTTTTGAATTACTACCTGGATTCTTTTCAAGTTATTGACACGCACAGGGATAAACACCAGTGTCGTCATGCCCACCTTTCCCATCTAATTGTAATATCTCTGGTGTTATTATCAGGTGAAAGTAACCATTGAGGTACAATTCATTCTTTTCTTAGTTGTTCTAGAAACAAGTATTGGTTTTAAAGCTATACTCAGTATTACAATCAATATCTCATCCATTATTGTTCTGAATCAAAAAGTCTTTGTTAAAATGTCTTTGTTAAAACAACAAAAAATGGAGACAGAAATTAAACATTTTCTTTTTAACTTTCATAAACTGGATATTTCATTCTGCAAAGTGATGAAAAGTTGCCTTCCTTACTTTCTTCACTGCTGAAACTAACCTGACACCCATAAATTAAAGGAGAATTTTATTTCAGCTCCTGTTTCAGTCTATAGTCAGTTGATTCCAAGGCAGGAGAAGGGTACAGAGAGGGGGGTAAAGCAGAAAAGAGCTACTAGAATAGAAGGCAGGACACAGAGATTTAAAAAAAAAAAAAAGAAAAGGTGGAACTAGGGAAGGAGAAAACTCTTCCAGGGCCCAGTTACCCATGTCTCCCTACCAGACCACTCCTCCTAAGATGGTACCAAGGCAGCTCCAGGCCTCATAATCCAATCACTGTCACAGATCCCCACCCGTGAGTGCTGGAGGCTCTTGGGAGAACATCCAGATATAAAACATAACAAAAGTTGCTCCCAATTGCCAGCTCTGCTGTTAACCCACTACTATTATGGACTATTGGACTATATTGGGTTATATTGCTGAATTCAAGCACCTACGATATTTAAACTGGCATCAGGTGTAAAGGGATACTTAAAGACTTCTCAAATACAGCTTCTCTAACAACAATGAAACACCCCTCTCTGATAAAACAAAATAAAAAAGGGGGGTATAAATAAAGGACCATTTTGTAGTGAAAAAAGATAGATAGATAGATGATAGATAGATAGATAGATAGATAGATAGATAGATAGATAGATGATAGATAGATAGATAGATAGATTGATTGATAGATTGATAGATAGATTGATAGATAGTTAGACAGATAGATGATAGGATAGATACACAGCTACTTTCTCTTAGTTCAATGAGAAGAAAGATTTTTACTAATATTGTTTAGACAAGATATCATGTCTACTTCTTGTTCTCTGAATAACTACTACGAAGGCAATATGCAATGTATTAATTATTGTAACTGTCCTGCTAACCTGTTTTGAAACTGTTTCATTGATATTTTTATCTTTTTTCTCATTAAAATGAATAAAAAATTTAAAAAGTTGTTCCTTAAACCACACAAATTATTCTACAAAAAAAATTCTCTGTGCTGGAAAGCAGTGCTTTTCAGATGTGGAGCCGTGCTGCGGCAGCTGTTCGTTGTGAGTGAGGCAGTCTTTCCTAAACCAGCCTCCCCATAGAATGGCCAAAGACACTGACTGAGCGCGGTGGGGAGCAGAAGAAAGAAGCCAGCAAAATAAACACAATGTGTAACTGTTGTTATCAACAGGTGGGGGAAGGAAGCAGCCTGTGCCTAGGAGTAGGTGTATTTTAAGCTTGTGACAACCACCAGGGACATGGAAGGAGGTAAGGATAGCAGCCCACTTTTGATTAATGAACTCAAACACAGAAGCGTTTGTACCCATGTCATGCAATCTGTAGACAAAAAGATGCAAGAAGCAGCATTTAATTTGCCAAGCCTTAGCTACCTCTACCTCTACCTCTATGCATAGCAACCACAGGGCAAAACTAAAGGAAGATTTTTTTGTTTCCAGCAATAGCTCTAGAGGTCAGGGATTCTTAAAGATCTATTTGTAGCTTTACATTACTTGAATTTCAGGTGCTAAAATGCTTGCAGTCCATTCACGTTTTCTAAAATGGACTCTCAGTTATATAAAGTCAAAATGATTACTTAGTAAAGTATTTTGACAAAGGCTAGTAATTATACACCTTTACTCCACATGCTTTCTTGGTATGTGTCTCTTCCAGTTCTTCCTTTCTCAGCCAAGTCCAAGAAACTATGCTTCCCACTTTTAATCCTACTTAATCTTATGTTCCACTTCCACAACTATAACGAAAATGACCAGAGTCACCATTAACCAATGCTGTGATTGTCTCACCAGACTAGTCTTCAGTATCTCATCATGAAATGTCTTCTCTTCTTGTTAATTAGAACAATGGGAGACCATTATTGTGAGTTGGGTTCTTCACACTGTAGGGCCCCACAGACCAGACCAATCTAGAAAGGAGTTGCTCTTACCAGATACCCTGTAATCAAACTGAACTTATAAAAAGGCCAGGTTTGCTAATATCATTTTGTTTTGTTAAAACTTTCTTCTTTATTGGGTCACACTGGTAGATTTCTCATATTCTAGATTTTTCTCTTGCCTCTTCATTCTTATTTCCTTATCTCTGGTTCTTAAATATTTCTGTACTCATATAACATTTTTAAGTCAACACTCATAAACCAGTTTTAAAAGTTAATTAAATGGCACTTTTGGGGGTTGAATTGTCACTTTTTCAAAAACCTTCTCAAGCTAAATTTCTAGTCTGTGAGCTCAGACTTGAATCCTTACCTGCTCGCTGGATGCATTTTTCAGCTTGTCTCTGGGAAAATCTCAGTCTACACATGAAAAAAAAAATTCCTGCCATTTTACATCTTCTGTTTTCCTACTGATGAGCTGGCATGCACTTAAGAAAAGAGACTGGTTGAGACCCCAAGGACATTCTAGTAACTTCCAAGAAAACTTACTATTATTATTTTTTTTTGAAACTTTAGCAGTCAGGGAATCCCTGCTCCCCTCCTGTTCTTGTCCTTAGCTGCCTATATTCATTTTGTTTGATTTGCTTTGATTTCTTTATTTCTCTCTTTTGATAACACCATTATTCTAAGATGGATTTCGGTACTGTCTAGAAACTTCATGAGTTCCAGCCTGAGATCTGCATGTTCCCCACCATATGAGTGTAAAGGCACACTCCCCCACCCCCAAAGAGAAGTTAGTTTGGCCAGAGGACTTCCTAATTAGAAATAGGACAATACCCATCACTGCAGTACACAGGTGGATATTATAATTCATCCTACAGAGATATTGGGCCGCATCCTTCCCTTTTTTGTGTTTCATCACTTTTCATAAAACTATCTGCAGATTTATGTCAGTCATTTCACACTTTGAGCCACTCTAAGACTTCTTCCCACGTCATCTGTAGTTTAAGGTTCTTCGACTGTTTATCTGTCAGAAAACCATATTAAGAGACAGAAGGTGATTTCATGGTGACACAATATGGCTGTTTCAAAATATATGCCCAAACTTCTCTTTGTTAACAATTGATTCTTCTTATTGTGCATCCTCAACTAGAGAAATGAGAGCATCTGACTACCTGTGGCTTGACTTTGTATTCTTCTCCAGGGTAAGACTTGCACGGCTGTGAACAAAAGATTCAGGATAAGATGTATCTAGCTATGACTAAATGTTTACATAATGTGAGAAGACTTAAAAAATGAGGTGAGGAAAAAACTGGGGTGAGAGCTTTTTAAAAGTGACTAGGGCTTGTGCTGTGTTAGGGCAGACAGAGGGAAAAAAATCAGAAACTCAAACTCAGATTAAATGGGCAAGATGTAAATTTTTTATTTTACTACAATCTGGAACATTACGTGCAGATAAGCAGATGTAAGATTAACTATTGTTTGTGAGAATGAAAGAGAAAATCTTGCCATAGTATAACTTTTTAAAAGCTGGTAAATAATAAATCCAAACCTATATTTTATGTTTATTTGCATGAATACATATGTGGTATATCAATTTGTGTACTTGTGTTTGTAAATTGTTTAAGTGGCATCAGAATAATTTGAAAGTTGAAGCATTCAATAATTACAGCATAAACCCAAATGTCTTTTAAGTCTATATGACTTAGGAAAATGTTTAAAAGATAAAATAAAGTTGTTTTTAAAGCAACATGCAGGGTAGTGCTGCCTGTGTGCTGTCAGGTGGGGACCACAGGAGGACCAGGCCATTTCTGGGTCAAGACTGCAGATCTCCTGGGTGGAGTTGGATTAAAACTGAAGATAGCTGGAAAAGATGTAATTCCTGTAGTCAGGAGCTTGGAAGTGAGACCAGCCTGTGTATTGTCACTCATGACCTTATCTTAAATGGTGAAGATAAAGAAATATTCAACAATGAAGAGTGTGAATATGCATCCAAAGAAAGGACCATTTCAGAAATGACACAAATGCCCAAAGTTTTTATCCTGAAAAATGGATCTATGTCCATAAAAAAGCACAAAGGAAAGGCGTTGTTATTGTACCTTGAGAGAAGCCTTTAACCAGCTACACCTTTCAGTGTAATTCAGGATATCCGAAGGTTCACTTACGTGGTCAAACTATTGAAGATGATTGCAGAATCCCAGTTAACTTCATTGAGTGGTGTGGCACAGAAAAATTTTGGATAAAATCATTCAAATGTTATCAATGACCGCCAGAATCCTACCCTGATCAAAGATCTTCTACAAGATCTGAGCTCTACCTGTGTATCCTTGTCAGAGGAGCAGGGAAGTCAGTGCTAGTGGGGAACATCAGTATTTGGATTTGCCACTTAGAAACTGTTCTCGGCTGGCAACAGCAGCTACAGAATCTTCAGATGAGTAAGCACGCGAACAGTGGCCTCACCCTCAGCGACCTGCCCTTGCACATGCTGGACAACATCGTGAACCGCTTCTCAGATGGGTGGGACATGGTCACTCCGGGCCAGGTAACACCCACCTTGTGTGTGGAGACAGGCAGCTATGGAAGAAGCTGTGTCAGTACCACTTTGCTGAGCGACAGTTTTATAGACATTTGATCTTTTCAGAAAAAGGTCATATTGAAAGGAAGTTGATGTATTTACACTTCAGAAATGCTATCCAACTAAAGAACAGTATGGGAACACCTTACATTTTTGTCGACACTGCAGTATTCTTTTTTTGGAAGGACTCAGGACACCCCTGCACTGCGGCTGACCCAGACAGCTGCTTCACCTCCATGTCTCCATAGCACTTCATTGATCTCTTCAAGTTCTAAAGACAGCCCTCATCATGCTGTCCCTGTCCGAGGCAGCACTTGTACTTTCTGTATAGTAAGTGTTTCCTGTGACCAAAAGCTATGGCTGAGGGACCGGAGAGATGGCTCAGTGGAATAAGCGCTTCCCTGGCAAGCTCAAGAGCCTGAGTTCAATCTCTGTTTCCACAAAAAAAAAAAAAAAGCCATGGCTGAGAGTCCCTGATTCCCTGGCATCTGGAAGGAATGTGAGAAACTGCCTTTAGCTGCTGTGCAGTAGAAAGGCATTGTACATTTCCATCTCTAAAGGAGTCAGGAGATCTAAGCAAGTCATTTCTATGTCTCTCTTTAAAACTTTTCTTCTTCGAAGCACATTAAAATGTGCAATTTTTTATATTTACAAATACAGATCAAAGATTTTAGAGCCTACATTATGTGTTGAACTGACAAAACCAACCCAAGAATATGCTTCATAGTTGTCAAATTACAGTTTTCCACTTTATAATACCTGGGACACAAGATAAAACAATTTATCTTTGTAAATAATTTGTGCAGAATATTTTTCTTAAAATGGAATTTCACTACTACAGTGGCTTTGTCCATATGAGTCTGGACATTTTTGTCTTGGTGTAAACCCTCTGGACTGTGAACTGTGCCAGTTGTCCACAGTCAACCATAGTCAGTTTTCTGCTCCTCGTTGCCCCTACAGCTAGGACCAGACCCTGGATGGAGCGTCTGATGATCAGGCTACTGCAGCCCCACGAGGCCTGCCCTGGACATGGGTAGAGGTTCCCTCCAGAGACAACAAGCAAACTATGTCTATTTGTTGATTCCACTTTGTCTGTTATCCATCCTACCGAAAAAAGTGCTATTACTGCTCTTTTATGTCTTTCAAATCTTCAACAGGTTGTCTTATTTTTTAAATAATGCATGACCCTTTTAAGAAGTCTTAAAAATAAAATTTACAAAAAAATTGAAAAAAATAAAACAACATGCATTTTGCCTGTGTTAGACAATCAAATTATATTCTAACTGTTCAACTTCCAATAAGTTTTTTTTATTTTGTTTTGTTTTAATATATATGGTATAGGGTCTCCCTACGCAGTGTGGACTCCTAGTGATTCTCCTGGTTTCAGCTTCCCAGCACTGGGATGCATCCACCACCACGCACGGACTCAGTGGATGGCTCAGTGCACCCAGGGACGGGGTCCATGCTGGCATGGCATAGGGTGTTAGGGACTGAACCCCACTCCCTGCACTGCTTAAGTAGGTGCTTAATCCACTGAGCTATCTTGCTGGCCCTCAGTAGTGTATTTTTTATTTCACAAAGGCTAAAAGAAAGATTGAGGGGCACACAGAAAATTTGATTACAAATTTTTGAATTTTTTTATGGCCTTAAGGACTCTTAGGAGTCAGTGTCACGCAGACACTGAGCAAATGTGGTACACACACAAATAATAGAGCACTGGCTGGATTTTTCTATGTAAAATTTCAAATTGTGTGGCTTTTCATACACATTATGCAACAACAGGCAACCTGAAGGCTGTTTCTACTATTAGCAGAAGAGGGTCCTAGGAGGCTATGGTTTGTCAGACGTTGATTAAATTCTTATGTGCTGTAATTACTGAACTCCTATAGACACGTGCCTTTCCTTCAGAGTAGTTGAAAGTACATAGATCCTACTCATTTCAGATGCAAGGACACTCTGTAGAAAATTTCACCCCAGCATGGCAGCTGCATTCAGGGTTTTATTACTTCCTTTTATTACCTCCTTTATTCAGGTCCTTTATTAATTAAGAATTTTTGAATTTTTTCATGGCTTGAGGACCCTTTATTACCTCTGTCATTGTTTCATTAACTTGTTATAAAGATAGTGCAACAGAAACACTTTGGAATACCTCAGTTAAGCATGTTATTATCCCAGTATTGAACATAAATACATCTCAGAGGTACAGTTAAGACTTTAGAGCAGTGACAATAGCAGCTTAATTAAACACAGCATCCTTTGAGAAGCGACCATCTTGACCATGTGACTATCTGGACAGTCTAGTGGACAAGTGCTTTCTTGCCCATAGTTCTAGTTTTCTCTCTCTCTCTCTCTCTTTCTCTCTCTCTCTCTCTCTCTCTCTCTCTCTCTCTCTCTCTCTCTCTGTCTCTCTTTGCCTCCCTCCCTCCTTCCGCTTCTCTCCCTCCCCCCCCACTCTCCCTACTTTCCTCTACCTCATTCCCTCCCTTTTCTGAAATGGCCTGATCCAGAATGCTCTTATGGCTGCTTTTGTGAGCAAGGGTGGTTTACAAAGACTGGCAGTTTCCACCTGGTTATTCTGCCCAGCAGAAGCTGAGTTGTACAACAGATATATTGTCACTGGAGAGGGACCAAAAAAGTTCTCATCTAGACAAAGAACAGACCTATTCCCAGCCACTTAAGTTTATCTGCTTAGGTTTGTTTGCTTACCACCAACCAAGCCAAAGAAAACCATGTTTTTATTTTTTAAATTTTTATCTATTTTTTCGTTTGGTACAGGATCTCACTACACATTGCAAGTACAAGACCAGAGTGGGCTACAAAGTAAGCTCAAGGCCAGCCAGAACTGCATAGCAAGACCCTGTCTCAAAAAGGAAAAAAAAATTAAAAAATACATTTCTGTACAAATAACTCTGTTCTTCCCAGCAGGACTGGGGATTCAACTCAGGCCCTTGTGCTTGCTAGGGAAGTGCTTATGCCACTGAACCATCTCCCCAGCCCCCACAAATAACTCATACAGAGGAAAGATCATATACAGTTTCTTCAAATATTTGTTTTCAAAAGTAAATATAAAAATGGGCATGGGAAAAATATAAATAATCCAAATTCTTTGTAAATAATCCAAATTCTGTAATATATATATATGTATATATATATAATCATATAGAGATAATATATATTATCTATATAGATAATATATAATTATATGCAATCATATATATAATCTCAGTTGCTCTTCTCTTGTTGCTGGGCCAAACACCAACACCCAAAGTGAAGGAAGGAAAGATTTCTTTAGCTCACAGTCAGTGGAGGTTTCAGTGCATGTTCAGCCGGCTCCAAGGCAGAGTGGCACATGGCAGAGGGCAGCAGCTCATGGTGCCTCAAAGAGCACAGAGCAAGGGAGCAGTAGGGGCAACAATGGCAACAGAGAGCAAGCCTGTCTCTCTGTCTCTCTCACTTCATATTCGGGCTCTCCCCCGCAGGCTGAGTGCAGCACTCATATCCATGATCCCAGCAGCATTTACACCAATAATTCCAGTGGGTCATGAGTTAATCCTAAACTCTAGAAGTCCACCCCATGGCTGCATGAGGCTTTGGAGGAACAACTACGTATATGTGTGTATATATATATATATTTTTCCCCGCCCCCACAGTCACTTCACTGCCTTAGACCTCCATTTTCTTATCTATGAAGTGAGAACCAACAGCTAATGCTGGATGTCAACTGTATTGGCTGAGAGCCACCTTGGAGATTAGAAGAGCGCAGATGTCCACATGTCTGGGTGGGTTATGGGCTGTGGCCTCCGGGACTCCAGCTGTCCTGGCCCCTTGCTCTCTGGCACTGTCTCCCACCCTGCCTCCTGGCTTCCCTCTGCTAGACCCTGCTGCAGTGGAGCCAGCCAACCATGATTGAGAAATCAACTTTTCTCTCTTCAATTGTAGCCGTCAGGTATTTCCTCCCGGCCACAGAAAAGCTGAGTAGTGGGGATGACAGCTGAGTGGGAACATCTCCAAGGCTCTGGCTAGCCGTAAGTCTGCACTGACTGTGAACTGCAATGTTTTCTTCACCCATCTGATGCTCACTTTTGTTTGTTTTGCCTACATTTTCCTTTCTGGCTTTCTTAGAAATTTCTTTTATATTTAATTCACATACATAGAAGATATTCATTTTGTCACCTAATCTTACCCCCACTTATTCGTTATGATTGAAAAGGGTTTTTTTTTTGTTTGTTTGTTTTATTTTGTTTTGTATTTTTAGGGAAAGATCTACAAGGTGTTCAGGGTGTCATTACTAGATCAGACTTGTAGTGATCCGCCTGCTCACAGCCTCCCAAGAGCTGGGATTACAGGTACGCACCACCATGCCCAGTCTCAATTGCAGTTCAGGAGCAGGGACGGCATGGAAGGACCAGGAACTAAACCCCTGGCCCCTGGGCTTGCTTTGAAGGTGCTTTAATCCACTGGCCTATTTGGCCAGCCTGGAAGAGCTTTTTATTTCTTAAGATCTTTAAGAACTATCCATTTGCCATATTTTAAAAAATTATAGCCAGGAAAAATAAATAGTTTGTCTAAGGTTGTACAGATGGAATAGTTGGTCAGATCTAGAATTTGAACAGCATATTTCAGATTCAGGTAACAGTTGATACTTCTTGGAAGGAAATCCTCATTTCTGCTTTGTCAAAATGGTGAAGTGACCTTTTTAAAAAATTGTTATTCATTTTAATGAGAAAAAAGGATAGTGATGAAAGAGTTTCAAAGGCTAGTAGGACATTTACAATAATTAATACATCTCATATTGTTGTCTTCATAGTAGTAATTAAGAGGACAAGATGCATACATGATATCTTGTCTAAACAATATTAATACAAACCTTTATTCTCAGTGAACTAACAGAAAGTAGCTATGCATCCCTTCACCCCTTTTTTTTCACAACAAAACTGTCTTTTATTTATGCTTTTGCGGGTAGTAATGCATGATACTAGATTGCCTAGTGAATTTTGTTTTTAAAAAAAAAACAACAGTATCAATCATTCTATATTCTCTTTAAAGGGATCTAATAACTCCCCCATTGAGAAAGGAGTCTTTGTAACTACTTCAGCCCATAAAAATACAGGCTGAGCCATAACAAGTGAGTCAACTTCTGCAAGATTCACAGAAATGCTGGAGTTTGGAGACCTGGCACCATGCGAGCATCTCATTCCTGATCCTTCAGGACGGAGGGCCACGTGGGGAAGCCACGTGGAGAAGCTGTAGTCGGCATCGCCATTGTTGGTCAGCTGAGCCCAAGAGCCAGATGGGAAGTCAAGGAAACCTTTGGTGATGTTGTCCTCTAACTCCTGAGTCACCCCAGCTTTGTGTCTCCCCAGGCAAGGTCCTAGATGTCGTGGAGGGGCAAAAAGTCATCCCCACTGTGTCCCGAATACAGTTCTGATCCTCAGGATTCATGGAGACATCCCCAGAGGGCGCTGAGAGGGTGATTGACTGGGCCTGGTGGCACACGCCTGTAATCCCAGCTCTTGGGTGGCTGTGAACAGGCGGATCACTACGAGTCTGATCTAGTAGTGAGAACCCTGAGCACCCTGTAGAGCCTTCCCTAAAATAAAAATAAAAAAAAAAATTCATAGAGATAATAAAATGGTCATTGATTCAAGACACTAAATTTTGAGGGAACCCATTATATGGTAATAATGAGTGGTGGGAAGAACAAGCGTAACAGACTGACGCACACTTTTAGCTGTGGGATCTGATATGCTTAGATAGCTCCAACTGAATTTAAGCACGCATATTTCAGTCCTCCTCTCCTGATTAACAGTGATAATGGCCTGTCAGCGTACCTGAAATGCAGTAGGTCACAGGATGACTGCCTTCAACAACTGGGACGTGTCCACAATCTTAAAAGTGAGTTCTGTGTAGACCGCATTTCATCCATTATTCCACGTAGTCTAATATGGCAGCTTCTCAATTTACATCTGTTGTATCCCATTAGTGATATACACTAGTTTTGTTACTTTTCTTCCTGTACTTACCATATTGATGGAGCCTAGGGACATTTGCACTCTCTTTGGCTCCAGGAGCAAACTCTTCCGACAGATTCTAATGTATTTATGCCCCAGATCTGGCACTCTGATATTGCGGGCTGAGCCTCCCAACCATCTTCCCAACACTGCCTTCTTGTCTGCCTCATTAAGGTTCCCTGAAGGCAAGATTTTTTAACCTCTCATCACACTTGACCTTTTGGACTACACGACTATCTTTTGGGGGTTCTTTCCTGAGCACAGCAGGATGGTAATTAGATCTTTAGCTTCTACTGCTAGTTGTCGATAATGATTCCCTCTTTTGCTCTGACTGCCAAATGTGTCTCTGGACACTGCCCGTCTTCCCACAGAAGAAAATCACCTGTGCTTAAGAAGCATTATGCTAGGAAAAGAAAAAGAAAGAAAGCTTACTATGAGGAGAGTGGACAAATAGACAAGATATATCTTACTTGTTTTCATCAGCAGTGGTTCAATATTAGTAGTGCTTTCATGTCCTGATTGCTTTGGCAGTAGTAGAAGTGACATTGTTATGCCTTCTTAGAAATACCAATGGGGGAAGGGGGTGTGCGGGCCAGGAGATGGCTCAATAGAAAAAGTTCTTCCCTGGCAAGCCCAAGGGCAAGAGTTCAACCCCCCATTCTTCCAAAAAAAAGAAAGAAAGAAAGAAAAGAAATACCAACAAGGACCAGAATCAGAAAAGGCTGCTCTACAAAAGCCCTCAGGAGGCTGAGGCAGGAGGATTGTTGTGAGTTCAAGACCAGCCTGAGCTACAAAGTAAGCTTAAGGCCAGCCTGAGCTGCATAGTGAGACCCTGTCTCAAAAAGACAAACAACAAAAAAAAAATGAGCTACAGAGTAACTCCAAATTTGACTCACTTTCCCCAAGTCCTGAGGGCCAATGGGCACATGGCTCCTCCTGAAGATATTGCCTCTTGTTTATGCCCTTTAATCTTTCATCATTGTGTAACTCTTTCCCAGTATTAAATCTCCTCTACTTGAAATACCTAATGTAGTCTCAGTTTCCCAGACTTTCCTTTGCCAAACAGTGTGATGATGGCAATAATCTTGACGTATTCCAGTAATGACCTGAGGTAAGAGAGAAGAAATGACACAAGATAGAAGGAGGCCAAAGAAATCAAGATTTACATTTTTTCTTTTAAGAGAAAGTGCAGCTTCGAGATAAGCTCATTTCCTGCTTCTGAGGGCCAAGCTAACCTGTGACTACCTTCCATTCCTAAAGAGAATAGTGTTAAATTCCTAAACCTCTCCTTATAATACCCTGTAAATTCCAAGGCACTAGACCCCTTTTACCTATAAATGCCCTTTCATGCAACACAATAAGCAGCTGCATTGGAAACAGTGTGTCTTCACTTCAAATAGATTAAGTTGAAGCTGTGTAGATGGACTGCACTGTTACCAAGCACTGTGAGAATGCACGTCCTAGATCCCCTCCCTAAGACAGCCTTTAAGTGTGTGCTATTCCAGCTTGTTACATCCATTTCTCTGAACACCCACACTTCTCTACTGTGTGCACCCTGTCTCTACCTCTAATCAACCTTCTCGTGTCTCTTTGACTGATGCATCCTGAAAATTCTATTTCCTCAAGAGGAGTCCGAGAACATGCCTACTTATCTTCAAAGAGTGGGTTACATGTCTTATTTCAGCCCAGGAGACCCTGAGACCCAATCCCATGACAGATTCAGCAAGAGCCTGGGACTGTTTTTCTTCCATAGACTTGTTTTGGAATCCACAAATTGGTAAACATGTTACTAGGTGTTGGGAATAAAAAAGTGAAGTACCAATATACACAGTCCTTGTGATCTGAACAATAAAGAACAATCAAGAGCTAATTGTAGATGTTCTAAGAGCTTGCAAAATTGTTTTTCAGCTCAGTGCTTCATTAGGTAACCCACTGCTGGGTGTCAAGAGGTACAGTATTACCTTCATATCTACTAGTTTTAATTGCTTGTGGCATATGTTCTAATTCTTCAGTTCAGAATTAAATTGAAGACACACTGTGACTCATTTTTATCCTTATCAAATATGTAAGTAATGTATAATTATTCATAGTTGTGAGATTATAAGTGAAGGTAGAAAGAGACTAAAATATATGAGTTCTTAATCATCTTCATTACAGCTAGGGGAAAATGAGCCAGATTTATTTAGAGAAAGGATGAGATTGAGAGGAACATAGATTGAAGCTGAAAAGCAATGATAATAAATGTTTAACATTTTACAAAATCCTTCAAGATTGATTTAAAAACAGAAACTTCATATGTTGATTAATGGCAATGTTTGGAAATTGAGTTTGTTTAAAGTCGTTGGTTTATTCAGACTTTGGAAATTCTCTCTTTGCTCAAATATGCCTGGCAAGGCAAGGAACAGTCATGGTCTTGCATCCTGACCTTGTTTGATTTGAGACCAGGAACAAAAGGCCTCTTCTTTATTTTCTTCTGTGGTCCAGTGGTTCCCCACACCTAAGCTAAGAGACTTACTAGCAAATGCCAGTAGCCGAATTTAACCAAGCAAAGGCAAAAACATAAACTTATAATAGGGTTAGAGAATATCTCACTAGCACAAGTGACACAGGGGAAACTCCTAACCTGCTAGATGTCCAGTATAAGTTCATGTTCTCTAAAGTAGAAAAATGAATTTTAGGAACAGCAAAAATTAAGAGCAAAACATATTTTTATATTTACTGTGGAGAAAGAAAGTTTCTGAGAGAGAGAGAGAGAGAGAGAGAGAGAGAGAGAGAGAGAGAGTCCTGAGTAGATTGCCAAGGACCCTGCCTTTTTGGTTGAATTGTTTTTTAGGGGAGGTTTTTGGTGCCAAGGACTGAACCCGGGGTTTTCAGCTTGTTAGGCAAGCACTGAACCAAATCCCCAGCCCCTAGACCCTGCCTTTTCTAGGGATTCTTATAAAGCAAGTCCACCATATGAGGCAGGTCCTAGGTGAGGAAAATGGAAAATTGCAAGATGGGCATGCGGTGGGACAAAACTGTAGTCAACCAATAAGATTACAAGCACGATTGCTCTGGTAAAATTGTTCAAATCAGAAGCAAATGGGGAAGCCAGTCATGCAGCAAGCAGGCACGAGTACAGAGCAGGGGCTTTTCCTGTAGGAGGTTGGGTGAGTGACTCTGACTTTCTCAAGCTGATAGATATGTGTTCAGAATACCAGTCCCTGATGTGTATCTTTAGGAAGTCTGGCCCACAGGGAGGTGCCTATCTCTCTCACAGTTGTAAGGCATCTCACCTTCAGCACTGGCTCCATCAAGGGCCTAGCCCTATGTGACTGCCTATAGTATTTTATCTCACTTAGTGGCCTAGACCACAAGGAATAGATAGGGCTTCAGAAATCTTGGAATCTGGATCTTGATTTTCATTAGGACTCTTGATAATTTTTCCCCTTCTTATATATCTAGATTTGTTTATCTCTCCTTATACTGATAACTGACTCCATGAGCTTAAAGCAGGTAAAACAGGATTCTCTGGGGATAGTAACAAAGCATTCTGATAGCATCTTTGTTTTTT